>MVGT01003048.1:0-35521 GCA_002174775.1 Macleaya cordata
GCTTCCGAAGGTCCACCTCTACCTCCAAAGCTCAAACGAAATCAAAGAACAAACTTCTGAAGGTCCTCCAATACCTCCAAAGTTCAGCAAAAGAGACCCCGACGTCTCTCCGGTTCTCGGAATCAGCTAATTTCAGAACTCGACACTTTCGAAGGTCCATCTTTACCTCCGAAGCTTAAATACAATCAAGAAAAAACTTTTGAAGGTCCTTTAGTGCCTCCGAAGTATAACATGAAGAGACCCCGACGCCTCTCTCTTTAAGAGATGCCTTGCTAAAACGTTGGGTCAGTTGTTTCATAAAAAGCAAATCGGAACACAAAATTAAATGATTTTAGCGTCAAATCAATCTTCCGAGAAGGCCCATCAATACCTCCGAAGAACAAGCAAAATAGACCCTGAAGTCTCGATCTTTCGCAAAGGTCATTCAACACCTTTGAAGATCAACATAAGGAACCACAGAAGTTCTTCAATGGAAGAGATTCCAAAACTCTCCCCCCTGCAACAAAACTCGCCGTCACAACAAAGACGAAAGCCGAGAACAAGCTAAAGAGACCCTGAAAACTCAATCTTTTGAGAAGGTCTGTCAGTACCTCCAAAGATCAACATAAGAGACAGAAAAGACTATCAAGATCAGAACAGAGCTTCCGAAGGTCTATCTTTACCTCCGAAGCTTAAACACAATCAAGAACAAACTTTCGAAGGTCCACTAATACATCTGAAGTTCAGCAAAAGAGACTTCGACGTCTCTCCGGTTCTCAAAATCAGCTAATTTTAGAGCCCGACGCTTCCGAAGGTCCGTCTCTACCTTCGAAGCTAAAACAAAATCAAAGAACAAACTTCCGAAGGTCCTTCAATACCTCCGAAGTTCAGCAAAAGAGACCTTGACGTTTCTCAAGTTCTCAGAATCAGCTAATTTCAGAGCCCGATGCTTCCGAAGGTCTACCTCTACCTCCAATGCTCAAAGGAAATCAAAGAACAAGCTTCCGAAGGTCCTCTAATACCTCCGTAGTTCAGCAAAAGAGACCCCGACGTCGCTCTGATTCTTAAAATTAGCTATATTTGGAGCCCGACGCTTCCAAAGGTCCATCTTTACCTCTGAAGCTCAAACAGAATCAAGAACAAACTTCCAAAGGTCCACCAATACCTCTGAAGTTCAGCAAAAGAGACCACGATGTCTCTTCGGTTCTCAAAATCATCTAATTTCAGAGCCCGACGCTTCCGAAGGTCCATCTTTACCTCCGAAGCGCAAACGAAATCAAAGAACAAACTTCTTTAGGTCCTCCAATACCTCTGAAGTTCAGCAAAAGAGACCCCAATGTCTCTCCAGTTCTCGGAATCAGCTAATTTCAGAGCCCGACACTTTCGAAGGTCCATCTTTACCTCCGAAGCTTAAACACAATTAAGAAAAAAACTTCTGAAGGTCCTCTAATGCCTCCGAAGTACAACATGAGGAGACCCGAATGCATCAAAAAGCAAACCGGAACACAAAATTAAATGATTTTAGAGTCAAATCAATCTTCTAAGAAGGCCCATCAATACCGCCGAAGAACAAAAAAAACAGACCCTGAAGTCTCGATCTTTCCCAAAGGTCATTCTATAACTTCGAAGATCAACATAAGGAACCACAGAAGTTCTACAACGGAAGAGATTCCAAAAATCTCCCCCCTGCAACAAAACTCGCCATCACAACAAAGACGTAAGCCGAGAATAAGCTAAAGAGACCCTAA
Source organism: Macleaya cordata (assembly GCA_002174775.1). Classification (NCBI taxonomy): domain Eukaryota; kingdom Viridiplantae; phylum Streptophyta; class Magnoliopsida; order Ranunculales; family Papaveraceae; genus Macleaya; species Macleaya cordata. Next base: position 1,728 of record MVGT01003048.1, read on the forward strand.
AGACTCAATCTTTCGAGAAGGTCTGTCAGTACCTCCGAAGATCAACACAAGAGACACAAAAGACTATCAAGATCAGAATAGAGCTTCTAAAGGTCTATCTTCAACTCTAAAGCTCAAACACAAACACAATCAAGAACAAACTTTCGAAGGTCCAGTAATACATCTGAAGTTCAGCAAAAGAGACCTCGACGTCTCTCCGGTTCTTAGAATCAGCTAATTTTAGAGCCCGAGGCTTCCAAAGGTCCGTCTCTACCTCCGAAGCTAAAACAAAATCAAAGAACAAACTTCCGAGGGTCCTTCAATACCTCCGAAGTTCAGCAACAGAGACCTCGATGTTTCTCAAGTTCTCAGAATCAGCTAATTTCAGAGCCCGACGCTTCCGAAGGTCTACCCCTACCTCCAATGCTCAAAAGAAATCAAAGAACAAGCTTCCGAAGGTCCTCTAATACCTCCAAAGTTTAGCAAAACAGACCCCGACGTCGCTCTGACTCTTAGAATTAGCTATATTCAGAGCCCGAGGCTTCCGAAGGTCCATCTTTACCTCTGAAGCTCAAACGAAATCATAGAACAAACTTCTGAAGGTCCTCCAATACCTCTGAAGTTTAGCAAAAGAGACCCCAACGTCTCTCTGGTTTTCAGAATCAGCTAATTTCAGAGCCCGACACTTTCGAAGGTCCTTATTTACCTCCGAAGCTTAAACACAATTAACAAAAAACTTCTGAAGGTCCTCTAATGCCTCCGAAGTACAACATGAAGAGAACCCGATGCCACTCTCTTTAAGAGACGTCTTGCTGAAAAGCTGGGCCAATTGTTCTGTAAAATCAAACCGGAACACAAAATTAAACGATTTTAGGGTCAAATCAATCTTATGAGAAGGTCCGCTATACCTCCGAAGAACAAGCAAAAGAGACCCCGAAGTCTCGATTTTTTGCAAAGGTCATTCAACACCTTTGAAGTTCAACATAATGAACCACAAAAGATCTACAACGGACGAGATTCTAAAAATCTCCCCCCCTTCAACAAAACTCGCCGTCACAGTAAAGACGTAAGTCGAGAATATGCTAAAGAGTCCCTGAAGACTCAATCTTTCGAGAAGGTCCGTCAATACCTCCGAAGATCAACACAAGAGACACAAAAGTCTCTGAAGATCAGACTAAAGCTTCTGAAGGTCCGACTTTACCTCCGAAGCTCAAACACAATCAGGAACAAACTTCCAAAAGTCCACTAATACCTCTGAAGTTTAGCAAAAGAGACCTCAACGTCTCTTCGGTTCTCAGAATCAGCTAATTACAGAGCCTGACGCTTCCGAAGGTCCATCTTTACCTCCGAAGCGCAAACAAAATCAAAGAACAAACTTCTTTAGGTCCTCCAATACCTCTGAAGTTCAGCAAAAGAAACCCCAATGTCTCTCCGGTTCTCGGAATCAGCTAATTTCAGAGCCCAACGCTTTTCAAGGTCCATCTTTACCTCCGAAGCTTAAACACAATTAAGAAAAAACTTCTGAAGGTCCTCTAATGCCTCCGAAGTACAACATGAGGAGACCCCGATGCCTCTCTCTTTAAGAGATGCCTTGCTGAAAAGCTGGGCCAGTTGTTCTATAAAAAGCAAACGGGAACACAAAATTAAATGATTTTAGAGTCAAATCAATCTTCCAAGAAGGCCCATCAATACCTCCGAAGAACAAGCAAAACAGACCCTGAAGTCTCGATCTTTCGCAAAGGTCATTCAACACCTTCGAAAATCAACATAAGGAACCACAGAAGTTCTACAACGGAAGAGATTCCAAAAATCTCCCCCCTACAACAAAACTCGCCGTCACAACAAAGACGTAAGCCAAGAACAAGCTAAAGAGACCCTGAAGACTCAATCTTTCGAGAAGGTCTGTCAGTACCTCCGAAGATCAACACAAGAGACACAAAAGACTATCAAGATCAGAACAGAGCTTCCGAAGGTCTATCTTTACCTCCGAAGCTAAAACAAAATCAAAGAACAAACTTCCGAAGGTCCTTCAATACCTCCGAAGTTCAGCAAAAGAGACCTTGACGTCTCTCAAGTTCTCAGAATCAGCTAATTTCAGAGCCCGACGCTTCCGAAGGTATACCTCTACCTCCAATGCTCAAAGGAAATCAAAGAACAAGCTTCCGAAGGTCCTCTAATGCCTCCGAAGTTCAGCAAAAGAGACCCCGACGTCGCTCTGATTCTTAGAATTAGCTATATTCAGAGCCCGACGCTTCCGAAGGTCCATCTTTACCTCCGAAGCTTAAACACAATGAAGAAAAAACTTTTGAAGGTCATCTAATGCCTCCGAAGTACAACATTAAGAGACCCCAGTGCCTCTCTCTTTAAGATATGCCTTGTTGAAAAGCTGGGCCAGTTGTTCTGTAAAAGCAAACTGGAACACAAAATTAAACGATTTTAGAGTCAAATCATTCTTCTGAGAAGGTCCGCCATACCTCCAAAGAATAAGCAAAAGAGTCCCTGAAGTCTCGATCTTTTGCGAAGGTCATTCAATACCTTTGAAGATCAACATAATGAACCATAGAAGATCTATAATGGAAGAGATTCTAACAATCTCCCCCCTTCAACAAAACTCGTCGTCACAGCAAAGACGTAAGTCGAGAATAAGCTAAAGAGTCCCTGAAGACTCAATCTTCCGAGAAGGTCCGTCAATACCTCTGAAGATCAATACAAGAGACACAAAAGTCTCTCAAGATCAGACCGAAACTTCTGAAGGTCCATCCTTACCTTCGAAGCTCAAACACAATTAGGAACAATCTTCCAAAGGTCTACCAATACCTTTGAAGTTCAGCAAAAGAGACCCCGACGTCTCTTCGGTTCTCAGAATCAGCTAATTTCAGAGCCCGACGCTTCCTAAGGTCTGTCTTTACCTCCGAAGCTCAAACAAAATCAAAGAATAAACTTCTGAAGGTTCTTCAATACCTCAGAAGTTCAGCAAAAGAGACCTCGATGTCTCTCTGGTTCTCGGAATCAGCTAATTTTAGAGCCCAATGCTTCCGCAAGTCCGTCTCTACCTCTAAAGCTCAAACAAAATCAAAGAACAAACTTCCAAAGGTCCTTTAACACCTCCGTAGTTTAGCAAAAGAGACCTTGATGTCTCTCCAGTTCTCAGAATCAGCTAATTTTAAAGCCCGACGCTTCTGAAGGTCCACCTCTACCTCCAAAGCTCAAACGAAATCAAAGAACAAACTTTCGAAGGTCCTCTAATACCTTCGAAGTTCAGCAAACGAGACCTCGACGTCGCTTCAGTTCTTGGAATCAGCTAATTTCAGAGCCCGACGCTTCCGAAGGTCCATCTCCACCTCCGAAGCTCAAATAAGATCAAGAATTATCTTGTGAAGGTCCTCTAACACCTCCGAAGTTCAGCAAAAGAGACCCCAACGTCTCTTCGATTCTTGGACTCAGATGATTTCTGAGCCCGATGCTTCCGAAGGTCTATCTTTACCTCCGAAGCTCAAATGAGATGAAGAATAAACTTCTGAAGGTCCTCTAATACCTCAGAAGTTTGGTAAAAGAGACCCTGATGTCTCTCTGGTTCTCGGAATCAGCTAATTTCAAAGACCGACGCTTCCGAAGGTCCATGTTTACATTTGAGACTCAAACAAAATCAAAGAACAAACTTTCGAAGGTCCTTCGATGCCTCCGAAATACAAATATGAAGAGACCTCGACGCCTCTCTCTCTCAGAGACACCTTGCTGAAAAAGCAGGGCCAGTTGTCCCGTAGCAAGTAATTGGAACACAAAATTTGTTGATTTCAGCGCCAAATCAAAAGCTTCCGAAGGTCAGTCAATACCTCCGAAGCACAAGTGACCCTGAAGTCTCTCTCTTTAGCAAAGAAAGAATCTCTCGTGAAGGTCCTTCAATACCTCTGAAGATTAACAAAGAAGACTCCAACGTCTCCACACCCGCCGTTCCAGGAAAAACATAAGACAAAACTAGCACAAGAGACCCTAAAGTCTCTCTCTTTAGAAAAAAAAGAATCTCCCACGAAGGTCCTTCAATACCTCCAAAGATTATTAAAAAAGACTCCAACGTCTCCACCGCACATAAGCCGAGACAAAACAATCAACAAAATGAGACCCCAAATTCTTAAATCTTCCACGAAGGTCCTTCAATACCTCCGAAGATCAACATAGAGACCCCAAAGTCTGAAAGCAACAAATGAACCACCGCAGTTCAGAATCAAGAAAAACAACGATCATATAAGGATCTGGATAAAGCAAGCATCAGACACAAGCCAAGTTAGCCAAAGATCGACCAATGATCACGACTAAACTATAGATCTCAATCAAGCATCACAACATTGTAGCATTGGAGACTAAAGAATAGAGACAGCTTTTGTACAAGAGTACGTCTGACCAAGAAATCCCGGACGAGACCTTGATAAGGGCAGCAAGTTAAAATCAAACTAGCGTAGGCGCAAAGTCCTCCGAATAGAGATGAAATAGGGCAATTTCATTTTGAGAAACAACAGTGTTTTCCCAAGGAAAGTCGGTAAAATATTTTCCATTTGAAGGACAAAAGGTCAGTTCCATTCGTTGACATCGAACCTAGCCTATCTCCAGGGCAGAAAAACATTCCAGTATCTTTCTTAGCGCAGAAAAACAACTTAGCTATTCTTCAACCATAAATTGACTAGCTTCTTTAAGGCCGTAGTATCACAATACCTCGCTCCTAAAAAACTTTAAACTTAATATAAATCACTAAGCACAAGTGAAACACTAAATCAAACTAGCGTAGGCACAAAGACCTCCGAATAAAGACCAAATAGGGTGATTTCATCTTGAGAAATAATAGTGTTTTCCCAAGGAAAGTCAGTGAAATATTTTCCAATTGAAGGACAAAGGGTCAGTTCCATTCGTTGACATTGAACCTAGGCTATCTTCAGGGCAGAAAAACATTCTAGCATCTTTCTCAGTGCAGAAAAATAACTTGGCTATTCTTCAAGCATAAATTGACTAGCTTCTCTAAGGCCGTAGGACCACAGTACCTGGCTTCCAGTACCAGTCAGAATTTTCTGAGCACACCAAATTAGTGTCGTCTTAGCTTTGTCATTTGGCCTGCTAATGGACCTTTGCCAAAGAGGGGCATCTGTAGACACCTATATTTGGTTCACTCAGAGCACCTTAGTGATCCCGTCAAAACCAGTCAAGCAGAGTCTGTAAACGGAACTGAGAAGAGTCGAAACAAGGCGAAAGAGTCGAACTAAGGCGAAAGAGTTAAGACCTGAGTCAGAGCCTCGGGAACTCCCCACAAACCTCTAAAAACTCTTGATAAAGGTCTAGAAACCCCCGAAAATGCACTCGGAAGGTTTGGAAAACACAAAATCGACCCTAGAAAACCCTAAAAATGAACTCGGAACACCTGAAAGATACTAGAAAGACTCAAAACACCTTAAATGGCCCCACACAGGAAGCTAAACTGCCTAACCAGGGGTTGCCATGTGGCAACTGACTTAGACCCTGATCCCAGGGATCAACATAAATCCCTAGGATATGAGCAGGTACCTATAAATAGGACCCTCCCCATTCTTCATTTAAGCATCCTAAGAAACTTATAGGATCCAGAGTTCTTTTGCATTGAGAGTTATAAATCAAATTCATTTGCATTTGAAACTTCTGAATCTCGAGACGGCTTTCATTCATAGTTCGATCCAGTTTTCGAATTTCGGAACTTCGTGTACTATTGTCTCCAGGTCACGTACATTTTCTAGTTCTAAAGCTCGATAATCTCTTTGAAGGCTACCTGCTGCCTTCGGGACGAGAATGATAAATCGATTAGGAATCCGTCAGAAACCTATCGATACTAGAAGAACAAGAGAAATAGTAACGAACCCCTGCTCAAATCTCCGGTCAAATCCACGAAGTGCTCAGGTATATACTCAATACTCTTAAACTCTTTATGATTCATTGTTCAAGGATAGTGCATTCAAGCATTGTAATTCTTTTCGAAAAGCAATAAATAGTTAACCTTCAAAATAAAAACTTATTGTTATCGTCAAAGTAGTATTAATTTTGCGTGTCTCTAAGGGAGCATGCTCTCTAGCATGACTCCATAGTACACTACATTATTTTAGATAGTGTTTAGGATGGCAAATCTTCCTAATTTAAAACGAAAGAAGACTCTATGATTGATATCATGATCAATTCATGGAGGATTCAAGCAAAACCGGCACGACTCGTCAATATCTTCAAAACCCCTTCCAATAAAGAGAGAAACGTCAATGCTCCGTTCACGAAGAGGTTTCTTTTACAAAACTTGCATGATTCGACCCGTAACCAGGGCCCCGTACCTAGGATCTCTACACAATATATCACAGACCGAGTCAAGCAGAAGAAATGTTACTTAGTATCTCTCTAAAGAGACTAGATAATGCCTTTTTTTAATCAAGGGGGACCTAACACCTTTCAAATTCAGGTGGCAACTCTATAACATTGAACAAAGGATGAAACTCTCCTTCCTCTTCTAAAGCGACCGGAAAAATGTGCTAAAAGGAGAAAAGAGAGAAGAATCTATAGAATAGATACACACACACACAAACAAAAATGGTACTTGCGATCAAGGAACACTGCCACCAAGAAACGCGGGCTCCCGAAGAGGAGGGTGCGGAAGCAGGCTCTCCCCTCGAGCAGGAGGACCTAGGAGACGATTGCAGTAGCAGTGGTTAAGCCTCCCGGGCGGGTGAAGACGCATTGGCATGAGGTGAGAACCCTCGATCGGGGGAACGATTTTTACGCCTCAGGCTCCCTCGGCATTCTTGAGCCTTTTCTTTTCGTAAGAGAGAGGTAGGGCGAGAGGGAAGGTGAGGGTCGTCGTCCTTCGAAAGGGCGCCACCACGATCCTGGTGAGTTCTTCGCATGCCAAGGGGGTGCCGAAGGGCGGGGTGCCACAGACATGAATACCCTTAATTGTTTTAGAAGACAAATAGACCCCACAACCCATATTCTCTCTATTAACTCTTCTCTCACGTGCGAGCCCCCAAACACCAGCGAAGGGGCTCCACCCCCTCGACCCCCGTTCGTACAACATAACATGAAAGTAACGAGTTTATTGAATATACCTAACATTTCTCTACTATTTTCAAAAAATGATTCCACTTAAAAGAAAGAATGAGAAGAATAAAATGGACTGCATCACCTAAGTGACTGCCTACGTACCCATGAGGGATCAAGCTATCGTAGTTCATGCAAACGATAAATCGACTCTATCGATAAAATAGGCATCATCATAGGAAAAAGTACATAAATGTTAGTAGCTTTTGACTTTAAACTTCCACTCAGTATAAATAACTCAAAGCTTTGTCAAGGTGCTGTGGTGAACGAATCTTGAACTAAGGACCCTATAACGACTAATCGGAGTTATCACATATACTATATTCTAAATAAGAGTGTCCTTTTATTGCAATGCATTAATGGCCTTGTGTAATACCCTGATTTTTTGAGTGTTTTAGAGACAGTCTAAATCTCATAGAAAGCAGCTTGACTTTCTCACTCATAAAGGTAAGTTCTTATAAAGTGATTCTATGAGTCACTCCATCTCACAATAGAACTTATTAAGGAATCAAATCCAACCTCTATCATGCAGAATTTTCACACTAGAGATTTGAGGAATGAAATCTAAAGTAATACTCTAGTGTCTCAGTTAAATCACACTTTAACTTGTTTGAACCCTTTGAACTTTGTCTATTATTTTCAAAACATAAGTAGGATTCCCATTAAAGATGATTGAAGTTACGTAGACATCAACCCCATTCCTTTTGATGTTTTCCCAATCATCTCTCTAGCTAGTCCTTTCGTTAAAAGATCTGCTAGGTTGTTCATTGACTCTACATAATTAATTGTTATTACTCCTTACTTGAGTAATCCCCTAAGAGAATGATGTTTAGGACTGAGATGTCATTGCTTACCATTGTAAGTCTTATTTGCTACCTTATACAAAGTAGCCTTACTGTCACAGTAAATCATTACAGCTGGAGATGGTTTCTTCTAAATAGGAATATCTATTAATAATTTTTTCAGCCACTCAGCTTCTTTACTTGCATCTGCCAAAGTAATAAACTCTGCCAACATAGTTGAGTCTGAGATGCATCTATGTTATTCTAACTTGCATCACTGCATCCCTTGAGTACATTTGGATATCCTTGGAAATGCAAACCATAATTGATAGTCACCTTCAAGTATCTTAGAACCCTTGAAACTGCCTTCCAATGTTCTTTTCCTGGATTACTAGTGAAGCGACACAACATACCAACTGCGTATGCTATATCTGGTCTTGTACAATGCATAGCATACATAAGACTTCCAATCACACTAGCATATTCTAACTGATCATAACATCTAGCAGTATTTTTCATTAACTTAATACTAGGAACTATTGGAGTAGAAGTTGCCTTATGGTCCAGATGACCATACCTTTTAAGAATCTTTTCAACATAATGAGATTGTGACAGTGATATGGATCTTTTTTCTCATTATTTTAATTCCTAAGATGACATTTGCTTCCCCCAAATCCTTCATATCAAAATTAGATTCCTAAACTGTTAAGTTTCCCTTACACTTTCTAAATTAGGACCAAAGATAGGCATATCATCAATATACAAGAAAATGAGGACACATACTCCATTTCTATATGTAGAATAGATATACTTATCTGCTTCATTAACTTTGAATCTATTAGATAACATTACTTTATTAAACTTTTCATGCTATTGCATAGGAGTTTGTTTTAGACCATAAAGAGACTTGACAAGTTTGCAAATTTTCTTCTCTTGCCCAGGTAAAATGAAACCCTCTGGTTGGTCCATATACACTTCCTCTTCTAAATCACCATTTAGGAAAGCTATTTTTATGTCCATTTTATGAACAACTAAATTGTGAATCGGTGCAAGAGATAACAACACACGTATAGATGATATCCTTGCTACAAGAGCGTAATTGTCAAAATAGTCTATGCCATGACGTTGCTTAAACCCAGCAACCAATTGCGCTTTGTATTTGTTTATAGAACCATCAACATTTAATTTTCTCTTGAAAATCCATTTGCTGCCTATTGGTTTTGATCCACAAGGTAAATCAACCAATTTTCAAGTTTGATTTGACATAATAGAACTCATTTCATCGTTAATTTCTAGAAAGGAGCATCACGAGAAGATATAGCTTCTGTGTAAGTAATATGATCACTATAATCACTAAGATTTAACTTAGTTTAGTGTGTAATTTTATTTACATTACCCTCTACGAAATATGTCACAAACTTAGGACCAAAGGATTTCTCTTTCCTTTGTCTTTTACTTTTACAAGGTTCTATATTCAAATGCGATTCAATAAGTGCATCTGGTTCAACATGTGCGTCATCAAGAGATTCTTTATAAACTCTCTTGGAATTATAAGGGATAGTAATATTATTCTCAGTTTGAGTAAGAGAAGACTTATACATATGTTCAATAAACTCAACATCAATAGATTCGATAATATCATAGGATTCTAATTTTAGAAACCTATAAGAAGTACTGTTCTTAACAAAACCAATAAACACAAACTTATAGGTTTTGTTTCCTAACTTAGTAATCTCTGGGTCTAGTTTTCTCACATATGCGAGACATCCCCAAACTTTTAGACGACTAAGATTAGGTTTCCGATTAAACCATAATTCATATGGAGTCTTGTTAACCCTTTTCATAGGAATCCTATTAAGGATATAACATGCACTTAAAATTGCCTCACCCCACCAATAATCAGGTAAATCAGAACTTATAAGCATGCAATTTACCATCTCTATTAAATTCCTATTTTTTCTTTCTACTACACCATTTGATCCTGACGAATATAGTGGTGTAAATTCATAAATTATTCCATTGGATTCACAGAACCTTGATAGTTCTGTTACTTTGTATTCACCTCCTCTATCGGAATGTATGACTTTAATCTTACAATTCAATTGATTTTCTACTTCTGCTTTGAAGATTAAAAATTTGTCTAATACTTCAACTTTACTCTTTAGTAAATACACGTAAGCATATTTCGAAAAATCATCAATAAAAATCACAAAGTATTTGTTTCCTCCACATGAAACTTTACTATGCAAATCAACCACATCTGAATGTATAAGTCTTAGTAATTCAGATGTTCTTGTTACTGATTTGTGTGACTTGCATGTAATTTTTCCTTGAACACAATCATTATACTTATCAATATTATCGAATCTACACTTAGAAATAAGACCTAAATTATGCATATTTCTAACAAATTTATAATTGATATGACCTAATCTACCATGCCATAAAGATAAGGAGTCAACAATATAAGCAGAACCATAACATTTATTAAATTCATCTTAAACATGCCATTACAAGAGTATCCTTTCCCCACAAAAACATTGACAATGAGACTATCTGACTCAATTATCAACTTAAAACCCCCTTTGTTAAGACGATCTCCAGAAATCAAGTTCTTGGTAATTTCAGGCACATGAACTACTTCAGCCAGAGTGAGACGCTTTCCCAAATTTCAATTCAACAATTTCGGTTCGAACAACTTTGGCACGAACATCGTTACCCATTTTGACCTCTCTGTTATCGGTGCATTCTTTGTAAGTTTTGAACAGAGACTTTTCATTACTTACTTGAATGGTAGCCCCTTTGTCCAGCCACCATCCTTCTTCAACTCCAAATGAGTTGGCTTCCTCCACCATTGCAACAAACTTAGGTTCATTAGTCACGTCAGTTTCAACTATCATGTTAACTTGATTCTTTTTCGACTTCTCGTCTTTCAACCGAATTCTATAGTCTGGGGCAAAATGACCAGGTTTCTTACAGTAAAAACATTCACCTTTGGGCTTCTTCTTAGAGCTTTCTGTCTGATCTCCCTTGGAGTTGGACTTTCTCTTTTTATTAGCATTATGTTTCTTGGAGGATTCTCATTGGACCATATTTTCCTTTTCTGCCTCCTGTTCATTACTTTTTTCTCGTTTCCAAAAGTCTTCCTCAATACGAAGATGAAGCATGAGGGATTTGAGGGAGTGTTTGGTCTCATCGTGTTTTAACTTCTTCTTGTAAACATTCCGTGAGTTGCGTAATTTTACAATTATGGCCCAAACTTGGAATGTTTCAGGCAACACAATTTCAGTATTCTTAAGATTACGGACAATAAGTAATAACTCATGAACTTGAGTAAGAACAGACATATTATCAATCATCTTAAAGCCAAAATAATTACCAATTAAAATTTTTTTATTACTTGCCTCTTCGAAGTCGTACTTAAAATCCAGTGTTAACCACAATTCTTTTGCTAAGTCAATTGACCTATGCGCGCTATAAACGGTGTCTGATAGTGCATTGAGAATATAGCCTCGACAGAGAAAATCATCATCCTTCCTTTTCTGCGTCTGAGCCTTCAGTTCTTGTTTGTGTTCTTCTGAATCCTCTGGTTTGTCTTCAGGGATAGGTGCGAGATCATCACCCAGGATATAAGACAATTTGATAGCAGTCAAGAAAAACAGATCCTTCTCCTACCTGCAAGTAAAGTTATGACCATAAAAATGATCAAGACGAACTAAGTCTTGATTCATAACTTGAATCGATTGTGCCATTGTTCCATCCAGCGACAAATCCTGAAATGAAGTCATCTCTTAAAACTATTGATTAACAGGGTAACTATTCACTGGAAACTGAAAAAACTCCAAAGCACGTACAAACGTTATCTTTTAAGAGATGTTTTTCCCTTTCTGGTAGAAACCGCGATGTCACTCTGGGGTGATAATGAAAATCTCTCTCAGGATACAATGGAGGTTATTTGATTCAAGATGTGATTACTTGATTAAATCAAAGAATACACTCTGTGTACGAAACTAATGATGCCTAAAAAATGAGATGAAGGAAGATATGAATTGTTATGTTTTGTGAATAGGTTGAGGGTCTTATTTAAAGTTTCACTAGTATCTGTTGGTCGTGACTGTTGGACTGCTAATGGATATCACCAACGGTGTCTCCAACAGTCAATGAACCTCTTTAATAAATACCCCCTGTTCGTACAACATAACATGAAAGTAACGAGTTTATTGAAAATATCTAACAGATATAGATCTAGTTGTTAAGTAATTAAAAGCCCTAGAACCCAAAATTGTTACAATCATGGCCTTATCTTCATCATTCCAATTTCCAAAACCAACAATCTATTTCTGTTTCAATCTTCATTTTCAACATCCCCAAAACCATAAAAACAAATATACCTAAGAAAAATGCAAACCCTCAATTATTCTTAATCTGTTTCCATTTTAGTATTTGTTACTCTTAATATCCTAGCCGTTAGATCATAGTTAAGTCCTAGTCGTTGGATTTAGATCGTGGTTAAGTCCTTGCCGTTGGATTTAGTCAAGTGAATTCACATGATTATAAAGAACTTGAAAGGTCCATGTTTTATGTTTGTCGAATTTCGTGTCAAAGGTAAACTCAAGATGGTCAATGTAACTTGAGTTAGAGTCTAGTGANACCAACATTATTTTTATTTGGTGATTGTGTAATCCTTAACCTTAGTCACATTGACATACGGTTATTCCAACTAATAACCGTAAGGATTTTAGACTTTCAGAACTAACTTTGATACTTTATTTATCTGATTTTTTAATTCATTTATTTATTTGACAGAAGTTGGACAGTTAACTAAGTTAACCGTTAACTCAGGACCCAAACACAAAGGTGGACAATATCACCTATTATATGGGACCCTTAGGCAAATTAACCCTAAAGGCAAAAAAAACATGCTTAATCAATGATAAGGGATTAAGAGATCCCACTGGAGTCAAAGAAAACATGCTTGATCAAGCAATCTTACAACGCCAGGACTTGCCCTTAAAATCTCCCATCTAAACAAACAATTAACGTACCCGCTAGAGCAGACCAGTCTTGAATTGTCCAACTCCTTTACCCGCAGATCCTGAATCTAATCTATAAGCCTTTTTAAATGCATAAAATTGACCTAAAAAAATCATCCATCCATTTGTTCCAAAAAGTAAAAAAAAGGGTGTTGTTAAAGGAGATCCTTAAAATGTTTGGGGGGTAGACATGATTGGGGGGTGGACAAAATACTTTAAAATGGTTAGGGGGATGGACAGAGTTTTACTAGGGGTGGTTATTTAAAAATAGGTTGGTATCTTTCCACCTAACCTTAAAAAATCTCAAACTAAACCATTATCTTCACCACCCTCACTCCCTTTCCATTGCCTTCCACTTCACACTCTGTGACGCCCCGACCCTAGATACTAATGGTCTGACCTATTTTCAAGTTGAATCCATGACTCAGGCCCCATGGTGCCACTAAGGTGAATAGGTGTGGAAACAAAAATAATCTCTTTAGGTTCAAAAGATCCACAAATTAGTTTAAAAGAGGTTTAGGAAGCATGGAGTTTTCAAGAGTACAAATACACTTTTGAAAACAATGGGATTACAAGACTGATTTGTAGTAGTTCAATTAAAGGGGTATATCTAGTACATTTCAAATCGGATTTAAGAACCATTTAATTCTATGGAAACTAGACTCAAAGACCTCTAACATTCGTCTTTTGGCCAAAGCCTAATTCAAGGCCAGTCAGTTCAGAAAACGTACACAAACTTCAGCTTGTGTATTTTGATAGCATTGGACTAAAATGCAGGTAGTTTTGAAGAAAGAATATGTAGCTCTTGGGTATAGAAAGAAACTCGTAAGTATGGATATTCAAAGTAATAGATATGAAAAAATGTAAAGAACTACCTCAAATACTTTATTTCTAAAGAACTTGTTCTCTGAAACAATGATAATGAAAGAAAAGAAAACTATACCATTATTTGAAATGAAAAGAAAATAAAACTAAAGAATACTTAGAATCCCAACCCATGTGATGTAAACATCACTTATTGATTGCTAAAAGATTATATATATAACCTACTTGTCTTCTACCGGCAATCTCTACTCCGATCCTTGACGCCTAAGCTTCCCGATTCTCTCCGAGATCTGTGGGGGGGAAAAACGTAGGGTGAGCAAAGCTCAGTAGGTTCAACCAAAACATAGGTTAAAAGAGACTAACATAAACAATTTTCAAACAAACAGAGAACAAAAACAAACCTTTGACCCATCTATCCCATACATGCAACAAGATTCATAGTCTTAGAAAACTTACCTTAAAACTGGTGTTAGTCATAGCTTTTGGCCAAATTCATTTTCAAAACAAATAATTTTTTGGATTTCTTTTCCAATTCAAACGACTTTTGAATAAATAAGTAAGTTTCAAAATAGTAGAACATGAGTTTTAGAAAACTGTATACGAATACCTTTTCATTATTATTAGTAATAATATTTCTCTTCCTTCGTCAATGTTGTTCTGAAAACCAACCACCATCTTCTCTGAACGGATCCAGATATAAACTTCTTTCTTATGGAGATAGCACTCAAAGCAGTGCTTCTTAGGCCAATAGACACATCACTTTCACAATACCACAATCATATATCACAACTGACGAAATTATGTTTTAAACTGTGTCACCTCTCTTATGGAGTACACATCTAACCTCTCTTTTGGAGAACTTTTTGATACAACTTGTATATATCACTACTCATAGTTACTAAGGCAACTAATCTTAAAACCCAGGGTGTTTCTTTTAAAACATCTCTTTGTCAGGTGAGAAAGCTCTTTCCTCTTTAACAGAAAGCTGAATCCGAAAAGGTGCTCCTACAGTATTCCCATGTACAACTCTTGGTTGCGTGTTTGCTTCCTTGGAGAACATGGCCCCAGATTCTATATCCACCTTGTGTGTGAATGACAGAAAGTCTATTTACACTTCTCATTGATCATGGACAGAGATCCACGATCAACATTGCTTGCTTGTAACATGTAGATTTGAGTCTATATGTCTGAGTGTTTGGTGAATGTGTATCACAATTATAATATGTCGCATCGTTTGGACATGTGTTCTAGTTAGAACACATGATATTTTTCTTTTTGCCCCAAAACCTCAAATGCATGAAACATAAGATTAGAGAGACGCCATAACTTAATTTTCTTGTACACACTATTTCTTAGTGTAATGTAATAATTTTAATCGTACAATTCCACCCAAATAGTAAAGTAGAGGCTGATCTTACAATCGGGTGGTTGTCGGGTGCCTAATACCTTCCCGACCCGTACCAGGATTTCCTTACCAAGATTCTCTCTACACAGATCAGACTAGTTCGAAGATCATTGTATTTTTTGATAACAAAATGATTTTTCAAAACTGGGTCCTGATCCCTAGATTAATCAGGTGGCAGCTCCTTATACACTTGACATGATTCCATCACCTAGTTAGGAATCTCGAGGAAACAAAACTTTATTATTTTTCTTTTGGCACGGATCCTACAGCTGGCGACTCCACTAGAATCTGACTCGAAAAATGACTGAAGTTATTTCTTTGGAATTATATGATTATACACTTCCCGGGTTTTGCACACACACACTCTGCATGTACCCATTCATCTTGCATCTGTATTATGCATCATTTTCTTTGATCCCAGTAGGAAATGCAAACCCATGTTTGCGGCTTTGTCCTGACCAGAGGGTCGTATTGGATTAATGGAGTCATATTTCACAACCTTAGCCTCGTACCTTAGACCAGCCTTTGTGTAATAGTCCGACCCCGGATTCCAATGGTCCAACCCACTTTTGAGTCGAATCCATGACCCATGCCTCAGAGCCACTGGGGTGAAAGGAATTACTAGTACTTAGTTGAACACTATGCAAAACCATAATGTCACTGGGTTTATTCTCTACAAATCACACTCTTTATGTTCAAACACTTAAAGTCTTCAAATCTATTAGTTAAGGACAAGTTTAACTTAATTAGTTGTTGTAAGAGTTATTGCACCAGTTGGGAAGATTAGGCCATTACTCCCTAACAAAAATTCAGAATGCTATGGGGTCAGGTTCTATAAAAATTAGATAAACAGACCTAAAACTCTTATGTTTTGACCCGAAGCTAACTCTGTGTGGTTTTATACAGATACTATGTTCAACTCAGACTAATGTAGGAAATCAGGATTTTCCAGCGACTATGGTCAAAATTATGGTATGTGCAAGGTCATCTTCCTAAACTCGGAATGAGGTGAAATTTGCTAAGGTTATACATCAGAGTCTAAATCAAACATTAAAGTTAGCGGAAAGTCATTCAAACATACTTAACTTAAGATGTAATCAAAGAACTAATCATATACCATCAAAAACTAATCATACCATTCTAATCATCTCTCAAGCAAACATTGTATACTACCAACATAATGAGAAGTAAACCAAATCAAACATGTTGTCAATCAGTTAATAACTATCCCATATCCCATGTGATCTAACAACTATTTTCTTCCTTCTTCTCAAAGTCTCGGAATAATAAGTCTTCGGTTTCTTCTTAAGATTTCTAGTGAAACTTCGTGTCCTTCTTCTTACTCCTATAGGGGGTAAAAACGTAGGGTGAGCAAAGCTCAGTAGGTACAACCAAAACGTAGGTCAATGAATAACACCTTTTTGGAAAATCCACAAGCTTTTTGCCACAAAAATCCATCTAAATAATGCCTTTTTGAAACCATCTTTCTTTCTTTGAAAACCTCACAAACACACTCTTCTTTTCTAAACTTATTCAACCTACTTAGGGTTGTTCTCTCAAAACATACTTTCCGAAAACACTTATGAAAATTGATTTTTGGTGTAAGCCATAGAAAATAGGTTTATTTTTAAAATCAACAACTCTTAACTATAACGAGATAACAAGATGCAACAGTATATAAAGAAGTATATGCATTATTTTATGCTTACTTTGATCACTCATCATCATCATATTATTTTATTTATAATATTAAAAATCTTTTTATTTTTCGTCAGGGCTGATACGGAAGCCAACCACCATCACTAAGACAGATCCGGATATACCTTACATGCAGAGAAGTCAATAAGACAAGGGTCACTAAGACAAGGTCACAAGGACAACTGACGATCAATATTTTATGGTGTGATATGGATTTGGTCACATAGATATTTGATTATTTCTCGCCAGGGTTGACACAGAAGCTAACCAAATCCGATATACCTCACATGCGGAGAAGTCACTAAGACAAGGTCTCTAAGATAACTGACGATTAGATATATTATGATATCATCTTTTACCTCTCTTACAGAGTGCTACTAAGGCTTAAGTCACCCAGACAGTTTGTCACAAAGACCTTTCTTCTTTTCACTTTAACTTGTAGTAGTTTATGCATATTCTCATGTTTACACAATTTCCCCCAAAACCATGCTATTTTATGCAAGAAAACCTTTTTGAACGATATAATATTTTGCCAAAAAAACTTTTGAAAAACATGTATTCATAAACAATAAAGAAAATAGGGTAATTTTGAAAATCAAGTTTTAGGATGGTGGTTTTCCCTACCTTTTTCGCTTAATGCCTCGCGGCTTTGACTCAATCTTCCTTTATCTTCTTTAAAAATTTTTAAAAAAAACTCTAAGCTTTCTTCAACTTGAAAAGGTTTACTCTTCTTCAAGGTTTGGGTTTTTTATTCTTCTTCTTCTTTTTCTCTTTAACTTGAAGTTGGGTTTTGATGTGTGGAGAGGGGAGCATGACCTGCCCTCTATTTATAGGGTTTGACCCCTCCTCTTCCACCTCCTTAAGTTATCTAAATCCTATCCTAACTTTATCTCTAAACCATATCTATCTCAAACTCCTTAATTATCTCTTTTATTTTTATTTTATTTTAAACTAATAATCTATCTTTATATATATTAGGGTCGATTTTATCATTAGAAGATTAGTGTTTTAATTATTTTGAATGGCTAGGATTAAAACCCAAGTGTTTTAGATAAGCAAGAAAACCTAAGTGTTTTACGTTTTGGAAACTATTTTAATGGCTAAGATTTAGTAACTTTTAGATAATTATAATCTAATGGTTTAGATTCATTCCTTGTTCACCAAGTTTTAGGATTTTATCTTCATCTTAAAAGGATATACTAACAATTATCCAAAATTAGTAATTATCTTCTTTTTGGAAACTTACTAAAATTTAGGTGTTTACTTTAATCAAGATGAAAGGTCCATGAGTTTTCTCATGTATTTTGTTCGTCGAATTTCGTGTCAAAAGTAAACTTAAGAAAGGTTTTTATAACTTGAGTTAGAGTCTAGAGAGTCTTGGTTCAAATCAGTTTGAAGAAATTTACAAAGGCTCCGAAGAACTCAACTCACCACCGAAAAATATCCTAGGATTGTATGAGACTTAGAAAACTAAGTACCATAGGTGGTTAGATCATATGAGTGTTTTCCACAGTTTTAAATTGCCTTGAAAATGGTTTTAGAATGAAATATCTGAATTTGGGCTGTTTGGTTTCGAAACCAAATCTTCTGGTTTCGAAACCAACTTTAACTGATGGTTATTTTAATACAGGGATAATGTAGTTTTGAAATCAACCTTATTGACTTCGAAACCAAATTTCATCTGATGACATATGAAGTTTGGTTCCGAAACCAAACTTGTTGGTTTCGAAACTAAATCTCATCTGATGACAGAAGAAGTTTGGTTTCGAAACTAAATAGCTTGATTTCAAAACCAAACTTCAACTGATGTCAGATGAAGTTTGGTTTCGAAACCAATATTGTTGGTTTCGAAACTAAATGGTCAAAAACTATCACAGTTCTTTTTTGGTACGATACCAAAGAGATTGCTTTCGAAATTACTTGTTTGTTCCATCACCTAGATTCAAATTTTTTTGGCGATTTTTTTTAGCTCTAAAGAGATTCTTTTTCAATTTTTTGCACATTCCCACCTAAGTATGTCTTAGTTGGATTATTAGTGCGTGGGAAACATTTATGGAAGATAAACCGCTATTTATAGTGAAATGTCTACCATTAAACCTAGAATAAACTTGTTTATTCTAGTTTAGATCTGGACATTTCACTATAAATAGGGGTTGATCTTCCATTGTTCAAATGAACTAATCACCCTTAACCTCAACAAGTTCTTGGAGAGTTGTAACTCTAAATTTATAATTTCTAAGCTTGTTGAAGAGTTCAAGTTGGAGATTCATCACAGTCCACTAAGAGGAAAATTAGTGGAGTTCGAATTTGAGGAAGAACTGTACACCGTAGTTGTTGGAGCGTAAAGGGAGTCGTAATTCGTGTCCATCGAGTGGTAAATAGGTTTGTAAGTTTTCATTAACTTTTAGTGGATTCTTTTTTGGACTAGGTCCCAAGGTTTTTTTCAGTTTGGGTTTCCTCGTAAACAAATTCTCTTGTGCATATTTCATTATTTATTACAAGATTAAAATATTCGATTCTTGTCCTTAATTCTGCAAATTAAGAATCAAATAAGTCAATCTTCTTGTTTAGAGATTGTTGTCTTACTCTTTATCAACTTTGTAATTTTTATTAGGTGATTTTATGATCCTTAACCTTAGTCACATTGACATATGGTTTGTCCAACTAAACCGTAAGACATTTAGACTTTCAATTGGTATCAGAGCAGATGCACTTGCTGGATCTAGCAACCTAAATGGATTCAAAAAGAGAGGGTAGTGCTGTAAACAAACCACCATTGTCTAATGGTAGCAACTATCCTTATTGGAAAGCTAGAATGAAGGCTTTCCTAAAGTCCCTAGACCAAAGAGTTTGGAGAACTGTAAAAGTTGTTTGGACTCCTCCTACCATGATGATTGGTACCGGAGACATTAGAGAGAAGAAGGGGACCAGTTTTCCCTAAAATTCTTTCGTCTAAAAATTATTTCTTTTCAAAATTCCTTTCCTAAAATCTCTCTCCAATCTCTTTTTTTTTACAATAGACTGCAAACCCTTATTTATATACATTTTTACCCTAAATAAGGCTTCAATTGTCAACTAAAACAACCTACAAATCGTGTAGGCGCCGCTCACCAAGATTTTTGACCGAAAATGTAGACTGTAATGCATATCAACAAAAACAGCCGGCTCACCGAAATTTCTTAGGTGCTGATGTGGACTACCTTTGTCGCTATCGATCTTGACCTAAAAGAGTACAGAGAAGAACGAGAGGAAAACAAGAGAGAAGAACGAAAGAGAGAGAAAGAGGGAGATAAGAGAGACAACGCATGATGCATTGTCTCTTATTTCCTTCTTTTTAAAACCTAAATTCTTATTTTAATAAAAAATTTACTTTTTTTAAAAAAACTTTACTTTATATAATAACTTTATTATATATTATAACTTAAGTTTACCTTATAATTTAACTTTATTGTATATTATAACTTAACTTTACATTATAATTTAACTATTATAAGTATATAATAAAATAATTCTTGATAACAACCGTAAGTCTTAATTATTATTTATTTTTATTTTTTTATTATTTTATTATTAAAATGAGTGGTTCTTTTAAATTGGTTCTAAAATTTGTCCAAATCTAGTTTTCATCCAAATCTTGGATTTTGATCAAATTAAGATTGAGTGTTGGTCGATTTGGATCAAGTTTGTTCCACAGTTTGTACTTATCTCGAAGAATACAATTTGGGTGTGAACACTCACAGTACACTTCACATTTTGGGTGTTTTGGCGTTTGGGAGCGGAATTTGGTGTCTACAATTTGCCTTCTTTGCCAGAGGTTCTTGCAATTGAATGGCGAACCTGGGACACCAATCTCTCGCTTCCGGGTGCCAAAGAGGATGCAGGTCTTTTCCTACTCGGTTCTTGTCTAACACATTCTGTTGGTGTCAAACAAATGTATCTTTCTGAGCTTGCTTTAAGGGTACACCTACTGAGTACGCTCCGTTGGTACTCCGTAATCAAGCGGTTCTCTAATTCCCTAGATACAATCCATTAGCATTTACGAATCAACTAAGGATGCTCCGTTGGTACTTGATGATTCACAGGGTCCTCGATTTTCTTTTTAGACGCGCTTTGATGGCATCTAAAGAGTGGTCAGCGAAATGGACACACTTTATTGGTGTCTAATTACTAGGTGTTTTGAATTTTTTTTTTAACTCTACTCTCGGGCACCACTTATTTTTTACTCTTAAATCTCCATTCAGCTTCCTTTAGCAACTTGATCTTCTTTCTTTGATGATGGGTGGAGTGTTCTTACTTTAAAGGTTCCCTATACCTAATTGGCTTCTTTTCCTGTAAAGAAATATTTTGACCTTGCCACTTTTGAGCGTATGCTTATCCTTTTACTTGTAGCCCGTTTGCAGTCCATTCCTTCTTTGGGAGGTAGCACTTTGAAACTCATAAATATCGATCAAATTTTCCCAAGTCTTAATTTTTCTTACTATGTGTTTTATTTTTTTTCTTTTTTTGTTTTATTTTTTTGGAGATGAATTGCCTTCCCCTTTACTAAGACTAATGTTGCTCACAGAACTCCTAAGGGTCTTTTAGGTTGTAACGTAGCTTAGGTCAAGGTAGAAAGAAATGGTAAAAGGCTCAGATTTGGACATTTAGATCTTTTTATTTTTACCCTCTTCTTTATGTACTTGGGGATTTTAACACTTTATTGTTCCATTTTTTTTGTTTTTTTTTATTTTGCCCCTAGTTTGGGGTGGGATTTATTTACACACTGAAATTTAGATTTTTCTTGGGAGAGGGTGTTCATTTCATTTTTTTATGCATAGATAAAAGGGGTCAGGCTCGAAAGTGTTTTCTAGTGGATAGAAGCTTTTACATGGTCATTTCTAGGATTTTGAATTCGGCCAAGAATTGCCCCTAGTTTTGAGTCACTATCGACTTCACTTGCCCTACTTTAGGAGTTAGGCAGTTCTCTCAAGCGTAGTATCTCTTGAGTTGATCAATATTTGTGGGTCTCTGATGCTCAATCCTGTCGAGATTTGTAAGTTGGACTCCCATACCTGAGAATATCTTTTTTATGATATACGGGCCCTCTCAGTTCGGTTTGAATTTGCCCTTGGACTCGGTATGTAGGACTGACCTGATCTCCTTAAGTACCAGATCTCCTTCTCTGAGGTCCCTTGGGCGAACCTTCTTGTTAAAAGCGCGAGCAATCCTTTGCTGATAGACTTGAGAGTGACAAGCTACTTTTTCTCTCTTTTAATCAATGAAGATTAGCTCGTCTACCCTGGATTGGATCCACTATACCTCATCTTCATTTCCCTCTTTCAGTGCCTTTGGCCAATAGTTCTCCTGGCAATCCATCAAATGGAGCAAATGAACGCTTTCCACTCTTGGTCTCGTTTCTCCATGGCCTTACTTTTAGCCCCATGCTATCCGAGTAGTAAGCGAATACCCCCTGCAAAGTCTTCTGGGGAGAGCAAAACTCTCAAGGCGGATGGCTAAGTGAGCAATACGGCTCGGGGAATTCAACATTCAGTACGAGCCTAGGAGTTCCTTGTTAGACCACGCCGCGCTGATTAATACTGCCAGTTCAATGAATGCCACCCCACCGATGACTATCAAGTTCAGAATAGAAGATTTTCATACTGCTTTCTTGAATGCTTGTTTGTAAACAGCCAATTCGTCGCTCAGAGAGGAAAGAACGGGAGGTGTCATCGGAATGTGGAACGATGGGTGCAGAAACAACGGAAGAAGTTCCCAGTCAACTATGTTCCCTTCAGAAACCTCGATAGCCGCAGTTTTAGGTCAACACGATGAAATAGGGTGAAGAGAAAGAGCCATATACTACCTCAGCTAAACTCTATTCGGGTATGAGACTCGGTACTTACCCATAGAGAAAACATGTTTCGAAGCATTCTGCACCTATGGGACGTAAAATAACGTTGAATAGAGTCGAACCCGTCCTAACTTGGATATGGCGTGAGGTGGATAATGAGCACCACCAGAAAGAAAATACCAGAGTGCAAGCTGTAACTTTATATCGAACGGGGACAGGACAGATAGAGGCAGAGGTAGCTGGTCGGGATTCAGATTCATAAATAGAAGGGAAGCAGTGGCCAGAGAAAGAGAATCATTTGGAGAGCTAGGAGAGGGTGCAGAAGAGGGAGTTCCAAATCTGCACTCTTAAAGGAAAGGAAAGACCAGAGCGCCTCCTCCTTAGCTCAGGAATTGTGCTCTAGCTAAAGGAAGATAGCATATCTAGAAGAGATGAAAAAAGGGAAAATGCCGAACAAGGAACTCCTGAGCGCCACCCATTCCGAAGGAAACAAGCAATGGCCGAGCCGCGAAAGCCACTGCTTTCTTGGTGGCTCCCACGCGAAAGCCCCTAGATAGGCTGCTAATGCGCATACGCTTTCTTGGTGGGCTTGGAGTGTTTCAAATCCCGATAACGATAATTGAGTAGAGAAGTTCCGGTGAAAAACCATCTTTTGTTCCTTAAAATCTCTATTCTGTGCTGTCTTCAGCTTTCCATCTCAGCGCTTTCCACTCTCTTTTTTAGCTTTACGTACCTTAACTATTAGTTCACAGAGAAGCGGGATTGTGGAGCTGTGAAGCGGCAAAGCCGACTATAGAGACACCACTTACGCTTTAAGCTTAGGTTTGTTAGTTAGGAACTTGCCTTTTAGTTAGGACTTGTCCTACATGGTTTGGTTGGAATCTCAACCTCGATTGCTAATACGACCTCCATACCATAAACAAGTGAAAAGGGAGCTGCTCATGTTGGTGTACGTATCGAGGTTTGGTATGCCCATAATGCGTATGGCAACTTTTCACTCCAATCCTTGTAGGTCTTAGCCATCTTCTTCAAGATTTTTACCAACGTCTTGTTGGCAGCTTCTACTGCTCCGTTTGTTTAAGGCCTATATAGAGATGAATTATGGTACTGAATCTTGTACTTTTCGAACAGCTGAGTGACTTTTGCTCCAACAAAGTTAGTACCATTATCAGTGATGACTTCATAAGGTATGCCATATCTGCATATGATGTAGTTCTGAATGAATCTTACCATGGGATGTGACTTGAAACTTCTACACGAGAACGCATCGACCTATTTTGTGAAGTAATCAATAGCCACAATGATGAAAATATGACCATTGGAGGCTGATGGTGTCAGTTTACCGATCACATTGATTCTCCATGTCAAACATGGCCAGGGTGAAGACAGAGTGTGCAATTGTATCGGACGTGTGTGCTTCAAATTGGCATATACTTGCACTAATGGCATTTTAGAACAAACTGGTGGCAGTCGGTGACCATGGTTGGCCAATGGTATCCATATCTAAGGATCTTTTTTTACAGCATTCATCCGTTAATATATGAACCACATACACCTGCATGAACTTCTTGGAGAATCTTCTGGCTTAATCTTAGTTTACACATCTCAGTAAAATGCCGTCTAGAGATTTTATGAAAAGGAGTCCACCACATAGCACGATTTTGGAAGCCCATTCCCTAATCGACCTTCGCTCTCTCTTTGATGCTCCCTTAGGGTATTCTTGGCTTTCTTAATACCCCTTTACATCTTGATACTATGCAGTGAATTCGTCATCTTCTTTGATTGGTTCTTGAACCTGGTAACAGTAAGCAGCTTTATTTTTCTATATTACCTCAATAGGACGGACTGTTGCTCCATCTAGTGTGTTCAACCATGATGATAGTACTGCTAGAGAATTGGCACATTCGTTCTTACTCCTGTATATGTGATGGAACTCAATCTGGTCAAACTCCTTAACCAGCTCTTTGAGACAAGCGTGGTAATGAGCTAGCTCATCGTGTTTTATTTTCCACTCTCCTTGGATCTTATTTATTATTATGAGAGAATCACCATATACAAGTAACCTTCGCACTAAAATAGTCAAGGTTGCTCTCAATCCTGCTATGCACGCTTCATATTCTGCCCCATTGTTTGTACACTCGAAGAACATCTCCTAAGATTCATCTTCTTTCTCTTTGGACACGACATTGAGGACGTGTTCATCTGGGAACTCTGTTCTTACAAACCCTCCATTTGGCAGTGGATGGCCTGCAAGATGGTCAGTTATTGCTCTTCCCTTAATGGACTTTTGAGTAGCATAAGTGATGTCGAATTCAGATAATAGTAGATGCCACCGTGCAGTCCTTCCTGAAAGTGCTGGATTTTTGAATAAGTACTTGATAGAGTCCATTTTAGAAAGCAGCAGCACTGAGTGAGATGCATATAATGTCGCAATCTCTGGGTAGCCCATATCAGTGCAAACATATCTTTTCTAGTGCTGAATAGTTTTTTGATATCCAGACATAGTTTTGCTAATGTAGTAGATGGCTTTTTCCTTCCTACTTTCTTCGTGGCACTGTCCCAACACTGCACCCATTGATATATCTGTTACTGTGATGTAAAGAATTAATGGTTTACCTAAGGTTGGAGGAACCAAATCTAGTGGGCTCATCAAATACTCCTTGATTTTATTGAATGCTTCTTGACAGTCATCATTGTAAACCTTTGGAATATCCTTTCTCAACAATTTGAAGATAGGCTCATAGATTGGTTTCAGCTGTGTGACGAACCTATTGATGTATTGAATCCTCCCTAGAAAACCACGAATCTCCTTTTTATTTTTGTGCGGTGGCATTTCAATGATTGCTTTCACCTTGGATGGGTCCACCTCGATGCCTCTGTGACTAACAATGAACCCTAACAACTTCCCAGACTTTACACCAAATACACACTAGTTTGGATTAAGTCGTAGCTTGAACTTTTGAAGACGCTTGAAGAGCTTGGTTAAGTTTCGGATGTGATCTTCCCTTCTTTCAGATTTTGCAATCAAGTCATCTGCATACACTTCAATCTCTTTGTCTATCATATCATTGAAGATAGTGGTCATAGCCCTTTGGTAGGTAGCTCCTGCATTTTTTAGTCCAAAAGGCATTACCTGGTAGCAATAGACTCCCCATGATGTGATAAAAGAAGATTTTTCCATGTCTTATTTTGCCATCTTAATCTGGTTATACCTTGAGAACCCATTCATGAATGAATTAGGCCGTGGCCGGCGGCATTACAAACCAATATGTCGATGTGTAGCAGTGGAAAATCATCCTTAGGGCTTGCTTTGTTAAGATTCCTGTAATCGATACACATTCGAACCTTCCCATCTTTCTTGGGCACTGGGACGATATTGGCCAACCAATCTTTATAGTCAACTTAGACTAAAAACTTTGCATCCAACTGTTTTACGATTTCTTCTTTGATTTTAACAGTCTATTCTGGTTTTAGTCTTGTGAGTTTTTACTTTACCGGCCTTGTATATGGATAAGTGGGTAACCGATGTACCACCATGTCAGTATCTAGCCCTGGCATATCTTCATAGGTCCATGCAAAGTTTTCCTTATACCCTTTCTTTCTTCTAAGGACAAAGCGATACTGATTTTTACCATTTGAGGTTGGTCGTCAGAGCCTAGGTTTACCAATTCGACTTATTCCTCGATAAACTAAGGCCTATCCTCATGTTGGTCTAGCAACTGTCGAATCTCGTTTGGAATTTCTTCTTGTGCGAGATCCACCAGTTCCTCTCCGGATTCCTCATCATCAGCATTTTTAGGGTCGAGTCCTAAAACCAGTTCTTCAAAAATATTTTTATTTATTTTTACAAAACCTTTTGTACTTTTTGGTTTTTTCATTTTTTGTGATTTTTCAAAATATTTGATTTTTTAGATTTTTTAAAAACAAAGGTACTTCTAAAAGACTACACAATGCACTGGGGCCCATAAATCTCCCTCTTCAGACTAGGGTGCCCCGTCTTCCAACTCTCCTAGGATGTTTTTTTTAAGATGTTGGAAGATGCTTCCCCAGCTTTTGAACTTGCACCATAGTTAGTCTTTACAATAATATCATGAATTGAACGTACAAAAAGGTGAGGTTTAAAGGTAGATTTCTCATGAATCATGCAAGCTTGTTGTGTACCTGCAAGGCTTTTCTCCTCTACCGGTGCATCTTCATGTACTTGTTCCACATTCTTATTTCTGCGCGTAAGTGCCAAACAGTAAGTTTTGGCAGTCATGCGCTTCTTTTCCCTTGGTTTCCTAACGAACCTCTTCTTTTGGTTCAACTTTACTGGCTTTGACACTGAGAGGCTTGACTTAGTGTTTCCAAGCGAAGACCAAACCAGTAGGCGAGGGTTAGAAACTGACTCCTCATGGACCACGCAAATGTAGACTTCTTCTTCCAGTCATTCTTTGACTCCAACCTCAATTTCCTGCCTTGGGACTTCTACTGAACCAACACTTTGGAATAAGTGACTTACTCCCTCGAGTAGGGTTTCATCCATCGGTTCATCCTCGTGTGTTGGGTCTGCTTTATCTTTCCTTGTGAGTGCAACTTTCTAAAATCTTATTTGAGCTACATTCGATTCACCTTTGCAGATGAACCACTGATGATATTTTGGTTGCTTTGTCCAGTCGATCCTATGTGAAACATATTGGTCCCCCTTGTTCTCAATTTGTGCTCGCCTGCTCTTTTCAGCGTTGGACTTTGTTATCGCTTCTTCTGTTGGCTGGTACCCCAACCCAAAGGTTCCTACCTCTCTTCCTTCTTAATGCTCAGAGGTTCTGTCCTTCCATGAAGATTTCTTCCTAGTCCCATCCCTGTGAAAATGTTTTGAGACCTCATGACATATGTTGTTCTTCTATTTCCATGATTAAACCTGCTTGTATTTTCTCCCGCCTTGGTGGCCTCTTCACAAATAAGTTAACCTCCTCTTCTACAAAGTTGCACAACTATTTCTCAGGCTCGATCATTGGGACAATATTCTAGCCCTTTCGATTTACAATTTCTTTGGCCTCGTCATTGTCCCCAAAGATGACCACCATCCGATCCTTGAAAGGAAACTTGACCTTATGATAGAGAGTGGAAGCAATGCTTTATTTTGGTGGAGCCACAGCCGTCCCAACAACATATTAAAGTTCACCTCAATGTCCATTACAAGAAAATGCACCTCTGTGTGCGTCGATCCTGTCAAGATTGACATAATAAATTCTCCTACAGTGGACTTCTTACCATTATCGAATCCTTTCACTATTCTAACCGTTGCATCCTCGAAAGACATATCGGCACCACTTAAGCCCATGAGCTTAGCCATTTCCAACGTGCAGATATTTACCCCAGAATTGTTATTGATGAGTACTAGCGGTATTACCAAGTGGTTCCATCCAATCGTGATGTTTAACGCTTGGTTATGCCTTACCCCTTCATTTGGCAAGTCTTCATCTAAGAATGATATTGTTGGCATGCTATGGATATGAGCTACTGTCGCCACTAACTCATTTGGGGTAATCACTGTAGGCACTTGAATAAATTTTAGAGCTTCGAGCACTGCATCTCTATGCTTTGTGGATGCTTCAAGTAGGCCCCCAAACTGAGACGTTGGCTTTTATCCTCCTCAACTGTTTGACGACCAACTCATCACTCTTATGCTCTATTGTTCTTTGTTGAGGGATCGAAAATAGAGATCCTCGAACTATAGTAGCTAGATTTTCTGTCCTCAGATGCATCAGTTTAAATGTCTTTCCTGCTCGTGTCTGATGCTATACCTCTTGACATTCTTCTTCTTCCTTCAGTAGATCCTCCCATAAGTGATTTTGAGATCTTGGGAGCTTGATCAGATTCTCCATAGCAAGAGGAACTCTTCTTACCATAGTGAATAAAGGTTCTGCCTTCTCTGTCTCTGCATTTATAACATTGCTTTCTTATTTTGATTCTAATGATTTTGCCATTTGCCTTGTTTAGATAGGCCACTGCTCTTCTACCTTTTTCTTCATCATGGCTGCTAATTCATCGAAGGATATTGCTGTACGGCTGGATTCTCTAGTTTGGTTGGTGTTGCACTTCTCTGGTAAGAAATCCTGAACTATCATGACTCCATTCGTCTCAACCTTTCGGACTTGCCTGATTGGATTCTTTAGCCCTTCAGTTTCGATGTAATTTACCATCTGCTGACCCTTAATCTAATGTACTGGATGAGGGTTTGTATTAATGTTCGGCTTGGTTGGTAGCTAAACTCCTTTCATGGTGATTGCCCCTTGTTCCAGCAAATCCTGGATAAAATGACGTAAAGCTAGGCAATTATCAATTAGGTGGTCGGGTGCCTAATGATATTGACAATGCTCATTGGGATTGTGCCAGTTCGGAGGTGGGTTCGATACTGGCCTTGCTTTCAACGAGGTCACCAATCCTACTTCTCGTAACCCTGGCAGAAGCATACTCATAGAGTGAGTAAACTTTGAGAACTCCCTAGGCTCCTGCCTTTTAAACCCTCGATTCTGCTGATTAGACTGAGTCGGTTGATTTCCCTGCTGGTTCCAATGAACTAGTTGATTCCCCTGCTGGGCATCCTGAAATGGGTTTTGTTCTTGTTTAGCCTGTGCCATGTTCTGCCCCTTATGAGAAGCGACATAATTGACGTGTTCTTTACCATTCTTTTTTCCCTTTGACTCAGGCGATCCTGCCATTGCTAGCATATATCCATTTGTTATAGAGTCTTCCACATTGGTTATAGTTTGAATAAATTTTTCGAGCCTCTTTGGCGTAACAACAGACAGAGCAGCTTGGAAAGTAGGACCCAAACGTTTCCTCAACAGCTCAATTTGTTCTTTCTCTGAAGGTCTTTCTATCATGCTTCTCAACTTCAGTCTCAATTTTACTACAAAGTCAGTGAAAGATTCATTAGACCGTTGTCGCATGGCTTTAAACTGTCTTCTTGTGACCCTTCCATCCGTTCCATTAGTAAAATGTTTTATAAAGGCATTTGCGAGCTTAGTCCAAGTGGGGTATTTAGTCATGTCCAAACAATGGACCATTCGAGCGCATTTCCGGTCAAACTTTTTTGAAAGAGGTAAGATAACATGTTGTCACTCATGCCCAATGGCTTGATATAGTCTATGTACATTACAATGTGTACCTTGGGTGAGCCTGATCCATCATATTGCTTCATCTCATGATACTTAAAGTCATGTTGCAGTTGTTCTTCTGGACATTAGTACCAATAATTGATGTAGAAAGTGGAACCTCCCTATAAGTGGTTCAATCTTTCTTGTACCTCTACCATCTCTCGAGGTGAAATGGTCTTCCCTTTGTTCTTTGCATGCCACTAATCACGTAACTCATTTCCGTCATCAGATGAACATTGTATTATAGGTGCCTTCTTAGGTGCGACGAGGTACGAAAGCTTCTGTGTGACATGACTATGGATCAGATGAGTCTTTATTGGTTCCTGGTAGTGGGTAAGTGTCGTTTCCTTTGCCCTTGCATTTGTGACCGAGGTTTGTGTTTTCTCGGCATTGTCTTTTTTCAAGGGTGTTGATGTACCGACCGAAGATAATTTTTTGGACACGATCCTTTCTATAATTGGCCCCAAATTGTAACACCCTAGATTTTTCTTAGTAGGGTTGGACCCAGAAATGGGCTTTAAGCCCATGGGCCCAAATTAGCCTATAAAATAATTTGGACAAAAGTCCAAAAGAGTTTAATTAGTTAGTGGGGTGGAAACATAGAAACCTTACCCTAGGATCCACGCATGCATAAAATGAAATGAAATGAGAAAATTTAAGAGTTTTAGTGAGAAAAGGAACTATTATATATTAATAAAATATATTTAAGTGTGGGGTGTCTAGGTGGGCCCCACACATTAAAAAAAATGTGGGCAGCACATAGGTGCGCCACTTTAGTTGGGTATTTGGGTTTTCGCAAGTCTTTTCAAAATAAATCTCTTTTTAAAAACAAAACTCTATCTTTAAAGTATTTCAAAAATAATAAACTCCTATTTATTTTAGATAAATATTATATTATCCCCTCAAACTAGGTAATTATCCTCAAACTTGGGAAACAAGTATTAGATTACAACCAATAGATCATGTTTATCTAAACTCTAGTTAATCCTAACCATCCAAAAAGGTTTCCCAAGTCCTAAATATTCCTTGTTTTGAATTATCTACTAAACCAAAATCCTATCCCTATTTTATCTCTAATTTGTAGTAGATAATTATAGCCGTTGGATTAACTAGATATCAAATCTCAACCATTCAAATTAGATATAATTTTGAAACTAAAAATCAGCCCCTTATGTAGAAATCGTTTTCTACATTAAGCTAGCATAATTTTTTTATTTTTCTTAAACTAGTTTTGGATAATTCCAAGGGAGAGTTTCTAATTTTTTTAAAGTGTAATGGGATAAGGAGAGGGGGCAGTTCGAACCTTATAAATACCCCTCCCTTCTCCCTAGTTCGACCCACACACTCTCTCTCTCTCTCTCATAGTTTCTCTCTAGTTCTCTCTTTCAAGTTCAAGAAGAAGAAAAACCCAAAATCCTTCAAAATTCTCTCTTCTTTTCATATTCTTCTTTTCTTTCTTCTACTTTCTGTCTATCCTTTTCTTCTAAAACAATTGTTGAAGAAGAAGTCAAGCATTGGAGCCCTAGAAGACCTTCGGAGAAGTGCCATTCATAAAGCCTCGAGGATTTAAGCGAAACAGGTAGGGAAACCCCCATCCTAACACTGTTTTTCAAAATTCCCTTAAAATTGTTTATGAAATATGTTTTTAAAAAGTTATTTTCAAAATCATCGTGTTTTCAAAAATTGGTTTTCTACAAACAAAATATGCATATTTTCAAAGAGGTTTTCTGCATAAAAAGCATTATTTTGGGAGAGTAAAACATGAGTGATTTTCTTTCTGTAATAATAAACTATCCAAGTTATAGTGGTCAGATGAGAGTTTTTAAAAGATACACCCTGGGTTTTTGTGCATGTTTCCTGAACTGAATGACCTGGAATTAGGCTCTAGCAAAAAGACAAAAGTTGGAGGTCTCTGCATCTAGTTTCCAGAGAATCAAACGGTTCCTGGATCTATTTTTAAATGAACCAGATACACCCTTTTCTTTGAACTATTGCAAATCAGTCCTCAAAACTCTTGAACCTTTGATTTCAAATGTGTATTTGCACGCTTGAAACCCTATGATTCCTTAAATTCTTATCAACTGATTTGCTTAAAAAATGTTTTTGTTTCTGCACCTATTCACCTTAGTGACACCACGGGGTCTGGGTCGTGGATTCAACTCAAAAATGGGTCGAACCATTAGTATCCAGGGTCGGGGTGTTACAGAATGTTATCAGAACTCAAGTTCCAGATTTACTGGGCTTGTGTGTCCTTATGTTTTCAAATTCTATCGAGTCTAGTTAATTAGTTTAGTATTGGGGGGGTTGGGTTAAACAACTAAAAGATTTAGAAATAAAATCGAATTGTTTGATGCTAGACAACAATAGGAATTGTTTGTGCTTATATACAATAGGTCTAATTATTAGAAAACCCTAGTTGTTTGTTTTCTTGTTGTGTTGACACTCGGAGCGGCTCGAATCATTCAATCAACATGATGGTGGACACGTATGATGTGGAACAAAGTAAAGGTACAACTAAGGAACCTCACTGGTGGAAGATGATGTGATGTACGCGTGGCGCGATTACAAAGACTCGAGGTTTGTTAGTATAATTAGGTACTTTATACATTTGTGTGGAACCTTATGGGTTCATGTTTGTGTTTCGACTTCTTAAGGGAAGTCAGTTAGCCAATTAGAAATAGTAAGTTAGTAGTAAGTTAGTTATTCTCCTTAGTGAGAATCAAAGCTGTTTTTGCTTGAGGCGATAAACGTGAAGTTTATATGCCTCACTCATCTTGCTACGGAGGAGTCGAAACAACGAAGATGAAGATAGTCAAATTTTGCTCGGAGGATACGTGGTGTTAAGTTAAGAATGGGGATGGTGACGGATGAAAAGCAGTAAGCTCTTCATTCGGGTGGCACCTACTACATAGGATGACATCATTTGGTTGACCACCCAAGATGAGGCAACCATGTAGGAAGGTGAGCAAGATGAAGGTGGTCGGCTACTGGGTGATTATTCACACTAAGTCATGTATTCCCCAATGACTTAACTTTCACTACATCACAGCACAACATGGACTTTCGGACGAAAGAGAAGTATAAGAGCTGTAGACGCCAAATTTTCGCACACCAGTGAAAATTACCCATTTTGGGCGCGCTTCGATTTGCGTGAAAAATTTCGTCAAAATTGGCTTAACATGACCAACCGGGCCTAACTTAGTTCCTCCGTTATTCGGTTCGAAATCGGACTAAGAATGAGAACCAAAGTCAAAGAAATCTCAAATCTGGGTTAGAACCGATGTAAATTAGGAACCGTAGGGAGTCATCTTGGTTCTAGGTCCTTAGGCTTTGACACGTGTCGCCTTGGGATTGGTAAGTACTAGGTTTTCAAATTAATTTTATTTGTTAGAAAATCTGATTTTTGACTAGTGGACCCCATTTTAGTAAAACAAAATCAGACATTTTTCTTTTTGTTATTTCATTTTTGTTTTTTTTTCTAAAAAAAAAGAGAAGCAGAAAACACCAAAAAAGGGAAAAGGGGCTGCGTCACCATAGGTGACGTGGCAGCCAAAGTGTGCGGTTTTGCCAAACCTCACACTCAGTGCGCGGTTTGGCCTCTCCCCACCTTTGCATGTGGGTCAATTTCACCCACACGCGTTTTACGCGTTATTTCTTTTTTTTTTTGCCAAATTGTAAACTGGTCCCTGTTTTGTCTTTTTTCAAAATTATTTCTAAGCCCTTGATTTTTAAAAAACCCCCTCCTTGTTCTTATCTTTACACCTCATCTAAACAATTTTTAGCCATACATTTTAAGAGATAAGAAGGAATCTTTGGGTTTTGTTCACCCACTGGACACTTGTCCACAAAGTGGTGGAACACTAGGATTAGCCAATCCTAAGGGCACATGTGTCCTTCTAGAATAGTCTAAAGTTTCTATATATAGTAGAGAGAATGAGAGATAAGGACTTTCTCCTTCTTCCATTTTTAGCTCTCTTTTTTCCTTTTTTGGTTTTATTCTCTTTCTCT
>MVGT01003048.1:37185-64500 GCA_002174775.1 Macleaya cordata
CATAATGAACATGATGAACGGTGTGGATCGTTAGAATGCATTTTGGGATTAAAATTTGAGGCTTCATTTGCTCTCTTTTTGTTACATGCTTGTTTCCATGCATAGTATGCTCGATTTCATACTTATGGGTTCATTGGCATCGTTAGTGTTGTTTCGTTTTATTCAATGTGTTTATCGTGCTCACATTCACCTTCGTGTTTAAAGCTTTAGCATTGCGCATGCGGGATCAGGTTACTTCATTTTACTTGTTTATTAATTTCGAGTAATTAGTAGCCTTGTTTGTCATGTTTTAATTGCTTTGATAGCTTTAGGTTGAAATCGAATAAACTTTGCAATAAGCTACCTTCGGGCTTTCGGGCTCGTTTTCTTGTGATGGGCCCATAGGCCCATCCCTCATTTGGGCTTTAGGGCCCATCTCTCCTCTTTCGTGGGCCTCAATGCCTACACTCTTCCTTTTGGGCTCAAGGCCCTTCCTATGGATGTGGGCCCAAAGGCCCACCCCTTTTTGTTTGACCCATCACTCCAGTTCTTTCTTGCGGGCACATAGCCAATTTCATCTTTCAGGCCGTAAGAGCCTTATCCTTTCTCTTGGAATTTAAGATCCATGTCTCTCCCTATCGAACCTAAGGGCTCGATAGATCGCCAAACCTTAAAAACAAATAATAATAGAGTTTTAGATCTCTAGTTTAGTTCCCCTTTAGGATTAGGGCTTGGTGCTTTAGATTCCTAGGTTGCATTAGCCTAGGGCTTCTGTTATTTTCGAGAGGACTTAGGGTTTCACATGAGCTGAAATTCCTATTTTACTCTCACCTTTGTTTTAAATGTTTTGAAGTTTTGAAAGAAGATTTTTTTCAAAATTCATCTCATTTAGCTTAGGATTTCATGCATATAGGGTCAAGATCTTCCTAAAACAGACTAGGGATCTTTAGAAACCCTTGTGCGACATTAGAGCGTAGGGCATGCATACATCGCGTCCTATCGACGTTTATTTTCTTCTCGGGCACACGTGCATGGTGATCCCTTTTCTTGGGCACGTCCTATATTGGATGTGGTCCTGTCGTGAGATTCACACCTAAGGGTGTTATGAGTCTATCCTTTTCTTGGGCACTTGTCCTGATCACGTGATCCCTCTTGAAGTTCACATCTACGAATGCTATGAACCCTTTCGTCTTTTGGGCATATCCTATGTTGGATGTGATCCCGTTGTGAGATTCACACCTAAGGGTGTTATTGATCTGCTTTATCTCTGGGCACGTCTCTTATCAGACGTGATCCCTTCTCGGGCACGTGTCCAGATCACGTGACCCCTTCCTGAGGTTCACATCTACGGATGCTATGAACCCTTCTCTTCTTTTGGGCATGCGACCATCGCACATGATCCCTCTCAGGCACGTTTTATGTTGAACGTGATCCCTGTTTTCTTTAGACACGTGCATACAACACGTGATTCCATTTTGGCATATGTCTGAGGACATATTCGCCCTTTTGTGAGAATCACGTTCAAGGACGTGACTTCTCTGTTTTGGCGACATACGTATACAACGTGTGAATTGCCTGAGTTTCATGTTCAAGGACATGACTCTCTCTTCGGCGCACGTGGCATACTACACGTGATCGCTTCGGTGTATGGTGTATACAGCACCATGTCACATGCTTGAGTGTATGTGTACATATTACACGTATCACACCCTTTGCTTATGCGTGGATATAGAGCACATCCACGTCACCTTGCTTCTTGCACACGGGCCTACTGATGGCGCGTGTTGCTTTCTTTTACTGCATTCAGCCAAATGAATGTTCACATTTTTTCGCCCCAGAACTACCTATCCAGACACGTAGATTTAGGGGGGCTTTTTCTTTATTCATTTATTTATTTAGTGCAGTTATAGTTTATGTATAGCATTACTTAGTTTTAATCATTTATCCCCTGAAAACTTTTAATCGCGAAGTACAGGCCATCCTTACAGACGGGCGGTTGTTGGGTGCCTAACACCTTCCCAACCCGTACCATGATCCCCTTATCCATTTCTCTAACCGCAGACCTTCATTTGGATTATCGCCATGGTTTTTCTTGGAAAACGAGTTTTAGGGTGATTTTTCAAAATCTTGCCTCCTGATTCCCATAAATCAGGTGGCGACTCCATACCCTTATCACATTCATTCACCCCCGCGTGGGCGAATCCTATTTCGCGTTTCCCACGTGTTCATTCTTTCTATTCTTCGGAGGTAGAGAGTGAGTGCGCTGGGAGGTGCTGGATTTCAAGTCCACAAAAGCGAAGCATTTCTCGAAGATCGATTTGCATTTGGGATATCATCAACTGCGGATTCAAGAGAAGGACATCAAGAAAACCGCGTTTAGTAATCGTTACAGACACTTCGAATTTCTAGTGATGCCGTTCGGACTGACCAATGCACTAGCAGCGTTTATGAACCTAATGAATAGAGTATCTAGGATGTACTTAGATAAGTTCGTAGTCGTATTCGTGGATGACATTCCGATCTACTCAAAGACGCACGAGGAACACCTAAGGATAGCATTACAGACACTTCGTGAGCATCAACTATACACTAAGAAGAACAAATGCAACTTCTAGATGACGGTAGTTCTATTATTAGGACACATTATATCAGAACACGGGATAGCGGTGGAACCAGACAAGATCGCGGCAGTAGTTGGATAGGAGCGACTGAAGAACATATTCGAGATTTGTAGTTCTTAGGATTAGTAGGTTACTATCGACGATTCGTAGAAAATTTTTCCAGGATCGCGACACTAATGACGAGGCTAACGAGGAAAGGAGTCAAATTCGAATGGAGCGAAGAATGCGAGAAGTTTTTCGAAGAGCTGAAGGAACGACTTACAACTGCACCAATACTTATAACGCCAGAACCAGGAGTGGGATGTACCGTCTACTGTGATGCGTCACATAACGGACTAGAAGGTATGCTAGAGGAGGAAAGGTGGTAGCATACGCGTCACGACAGCTGAAAACTCATGAGAAGAATTACGTGACTCATGACTTAGAGTTAGCAGCAGTTGTCTTTGCACTAAAATTGTGGAGACACTACCTTTATGGAGAAAAGTTTAAGGTCTTCACAGACCACATGAGCCTGAAGTATATATTCATGCAGAAGGACCTGAACTTACAGCAAAGAAGGTAGTTGGAGTTCCTGAAGGACTACGACTTCACTAGGAGTTACCACCCGGGAAAGGTGAACGTTGTAGCGGACGCGCTTAGTAGGAAGAATCACAAGGCACTAGCATTAGTTAAGATGCTAGAAACGGTAGCAAAATACGACATTCAAGTTAGGAAAGGAACGGAGAATGCATACTTAGCGCATGTTGGAGCGAAACCTGTCATCCTTAAGACGATAGTGGAAGTGCAATTCTAAGCGAAGGAGGCACCTCTGGAGTGGACTCTAGGAGCAGACGGGAGAATCTAATTTCAGGGTAGGTTATGTGTACCAGAGAAGGAGGAGCTGAAGAAGAAGATCCTAGCAATGGCGCACGAGTCTACATTCTCGATACGTCTAGACGAGCATTGGAATGGCACCTTACGAAGCGTTATATGGTAGGCCTTGTCAAATACCCTTGTGTTGGACAAAGGTGAGCAAGAAGAGCGTCTTAGGACCCGACATTATCCAAGAAACCACGGAGAAAGTATAACTCATCAATGAGCGAATTCAAACAGCGCAAAGTAGACAGAAGAGCTATGCAAATAATAGGAGGAGACCACTTAAGTTTAACATGGGAGACCACGTATTCTTGAAAGTGAGTCCTAGGCCCGAAATCAAACGATTCGGGAAGAGAGGGAAGTTATCACCTCGATATATCGGACCGTTCGAGATCCTCGAACGAATTGGGGAGTTGGCGTATCGGTTGGCGTTACCGTCATAACTTGCGGGGCTACATAACATTTTTCATGTGTCTATGCTCCGACAGTATCACGCTGACCCATCACATGTCATAGACTAGCAGGATGTGGAACTCAGTGAGGATACTACGTATGAGGTTAAACCACTTTGTATCTACAAAAGTGCAGGTACTTCGTAACAAGTCAATTCGATATGTGAAGGTGCAATGGCAGCATCATAGCCCAGAGGAAGCAACCTGGGAGTTAGAATCAGCCATCCTGGACAAGTATCTAGAATTATCTTCAGGTATGTAGTCTAACCCATTATGTGTTTTTGAATTTCGTGATGAAATTATTTTGCAGGGGGTGATAGTGTAACAGCCTAGATTTTTCTTAGTAGGGTTGGACCCAGAAATGGGCTTTAAGCCCATGGGCCCAAATTAGCCCATAAAATAATTTAGAAAAAAATCCAAAAGAGTTTAGTTAGTTAGTGGGGTGGAAACATAGAAATCTTGCCCTAGGATCCATGCATGCATAAAATGAAATGAAATGACAAAATTTAGGAGTTTTAGTGAGAAAAGGAACTAATATATATTAATAAAATATATATAGGTATGGGGCGTCTAGGTGGGCCCCACATATTAAAAAAAACGTGGGCAGCACATAGGTGCGCCACTTTAGTTGGGTATTTGGGTTTTTCAAAAGTCTTTTCAAAATAAAACTCTTTTTAAAAACAAAACTCGATCTTTAAAGTATTTCAAAAATAATACTCTTATTTATTTTAGATAAATATTACATTATCCTCTCAAACTAGATAATTATCCTCAAACTTGGGAAACAAGTATTAGATTACAACTATGAGATCATTTTTATCTAAACTCTAGTTAATCCTAACCATCCAAAAAGGTTTCCCAAATCCTAAATATTCCTTGTTTTGAATTATCTACTAATACCAAAATCCTAACCCTATTTTATCTCTAATTTGTAGTTGATAATTATAACCGTTGGATTAACTTGGTATCAAATCTCAACCATTCAAATTAGATATATTTTCGAAACTAAAAATCAGCCCCTTATGTAGAAATCATTTTCTACATTAAGCTAGCATAATTGTTTTATTTTTTCTAGACTAGTTTTGGATAATTCCAAGGAAGAGTTTCTAATTTTTTTAAAGTGTAATGGGATAAGGAGAGGGGGTAGTTCGAACCCTATAAATACCCCTCCCCTCTCCCTAGTTTGACCCACACACTCTCTCTCTCTCATAGTTTCTCTCTGGTTCTTTCTTTCAAGTTCAAGAAGAAGAAAAACCCAAAATCCTTCAAAATTCTCTCTTCTTTTCATTTTCGTCTTTTATTTCTTCTACTTTCTTTCTATCCTTTTCTTCTAAAACAATTGTTGAAGAAGGAGTCAAGTATTGGAGCCCTAAAAGACCTTTAGAGAAGAGCCATTCATAGAGCCTCGAGGATTTAAGTGAAACAGGTAGGGGAAACCCTCATCCTAAAACTGTTTTTCAAAATTCCCTTAAAATTGTTTATAAAATATGTTTTCAAAAAAATATTTTCAAAATCATCGTGTTTTCAAAAATTAGTTTTCTACAAACAAAATATGCACGTTTTTAAAAAGGTTTTCTGCATAAAAAAGCATTATTTTGGGAGAGTGAAACATAAGTGATTTTCTTCCTTTAATAATAAGCTATCCAAGTTATAGTAGTCAGATGAGAGTTTTTAAAAGATACACCCTGGGTTTTAGGACTAGTTGCCTTAGTAACCATGAGTAGTGATACTTACAAGTGGTATCAAAAAGTTTCCATAAGAGAGGTTAGATGTGTACTCCATAAGAGAGGTGACACAGTTTAAAACGTAATTTTGTCAGTTGAGATATGTGATTGTCGTATTGTGAAAGTGATGTGTTGCTTGGCCTGAGAAGCACTGCTTCGAGAGGCATCTCCATAAGAAAGAAGTTTATATCTGGATCTGTCCAGAGAAGATGGTGGTTGGTTTACAACCCTGACGAAGGAAGAGAAACATTATTAATAATAATAATGAAAAGGTATTGGTATACAGTTTTCTAAAACTTTGATTGATGTTTTGAAACATACTAATGTTTTCAAAAGTTGTTTTAACATGAATAGTAGAGATATGATTTGTTTGAAAATGATTTTGGCCAAAAAGCTATGACTGACACCAGTTTTCAAGGTAAGTTTTCTGAAAACTATGAATATCTTAACATGCATGGAATTGATGGGTAAAAAGGTTTGTTGCATTAATTTTTGTTTAAAATTAATGGTGTTAGTCTCTTTTAACCTATGTTTTGGTTGAACCTAATGAGCTTCGCTCACCCCCCCACTTTTCCCCCCATAGGTTTCGGAGATAACCGGGAAGCTTAGGTGTCATGGATTCAAAGTAGAGAGTTGCTGCTAAAGGACAAGTAGGTGATATATAATCTTTAGCAAATAATAAGTGATGTTTACATCACAAGGGCATTGGGATTTTAAGTACTCTTTACTTTTATTTTCCTCTTGTCTCAAACAATGATACAGTTCTCTTTTCTTTTCTTTCTTTCATTGTTTCAAAGAACATGTTTCTTAGCACTTATATTTGAATAAAATAATTGAGGTAGTTCTTACTTGTGTTTGTATTCTTACTTTTGAATTCCTTTCAATACACAAGAGCTACCTATTCTTTCTTTATAAAGGATCTCAACACTTTGAGCTGTCTAATCGCACAAGCTGAAGTTTTTGCAGTTTCCTGAACTGAAT
This sequence comes from Macleaya cordata, assembly GCA_002174775.1. Lineage (NCBI taxonomy): Eukaryota > Viridiplantae > Streptophyta > Magnoliopsida > Ranunculales > Papaveraceae > Macleaya > Macleaya cordata. Next base: position 43,798 of record MVGT01003048.1, read on the forward strand.
GACCTGGAGTTAGGCTCTGGCCAAAAGACAAAAGTTGGAGATCTCTGAGTCTAGTTTCCAGAGAATCAAACGGTTCCTGAATCTGTTTTGAAATGAACTAGATACACCCTTTTCTTTGAACTAATGCAAATCAATCCTCAAAACTCTTGAACCTTTGATTTCAAATGTGTATTTGCACGCTTGAAACCCCATGCTTCCTTAAATTCTTACCAACTGATTTGCTTAGAAAATGTTTTTGTTTCCGCACCTATTCACCTTAGTGACACCATGGGGCCTGGGTCGTGGATTCAACTCAAAAATGGGTCGGACCATTAGTATCTACGGTCGGGGTGTTACACAAATCTTCCTTCATGATTTTCTCAAAGCAGGTTCGGATGCTTCTCCCCATGTCTATCATCTCACCATCATCTTCTCGTTCTCCCATTTCTATTATATTGTTATACTCGCTAACCGCTCAACCCGCTCAGCTTGATCACCTAGTACCTTCAACCTTCATAAGGCCACCTTAGAACCACAAGAAATCCCTACCTGAATCATGCCTCGGGGATTTTTGAGATACAATTTGAAAAAAGAATGGCTGCGTACAGTGTATATGTGCATACTCGAGAAGTTTATAATCATAAGATTCCATAAAAATACCCTTAAATATTTATCGAGTCAGATTCCTTTATCCCTAGTGGAGTCGCCAGCTGTAGGATCCGCAAAACAAAAACTTTAACCTTCGACTGCGAGCGACTGAAGAAAAAATGGTTTCTTGTATTCCTAACTGAGGGATTGAATCGTCTAATGTACTTATGGAGTCACTACCTGACTAACTTTGGAATCAGGACCCAATTTTAGAAAATCGTTTTGTTTTGATAGAAAACTTGGCGATCTTCCAACTAGTCTGGTCTATGTAGAGAGATTCTTAGTAAGGGAATCCTGGTATGGGTCGGGAAGGTGTTAGGCACCCGACAACCGTCCGATTATAAAATCGGCCTCTATTTCATGACGAAGGGTATTTGAATGGAATCTTGTGATCAAAATTGATTAAATCACACTACCAACAGCACTAATTGTTGCTTTGATTTGCCAGACACATACAGAGCCTTGGGCCGATTCTCCTCAGAGAAAGGAGGCTATCTTCTTCGAGATGCAAGCGCCTTCACAGACTGGGTACCTTTTGACGGGACCGAATTACATTGCTTTGTACTTTGGTGAGCGTTGCGGTTTCCAGACCAACTGACCTTATGTCGTTCCTATAGCTCCCTTGTCTCTTAGTGAGTTTCTTCAGATCCTTCATGCTGATATTGAGAATGAAGTGAATCAGTTCCCTATATTTGACTTAGTGGAGGAGCGTGACATTTCCTTTGTTGTGTCTTCCGCAGGGTCAGGGGACAAATGTCACATTTGTCAGAGCTGAGGCAAATTATAGACGACCGATGAGTTCTGTTTTTGCTTTAGAACTTACTTTCCTCACTTACACTTGTTTTGACTTGTTCCTTCTGACTTTTCAGGCGGTACGACGGGTTAGGCCATTAAACCCTGTGAGGCAGCCCGACCTTCACGAATATAGGCCGAGAGAGGGTTTGTATCTGCCTCCTCTTCTTTGGGATTTTGGCGTGTATATCCCGGATAGAGATCCCTTCTATGTGCATATTCCGACATCCCCTAGATCATGACTTCCCTTATGTAAGTTTTCTATCTCTCTGTTGCTTTTCTATTTTCTTTAAGAGATGAGACCATCTTATCTTTCTGTGTAGATGGCACGTGAGCATATGAAGGATGCCGTTCAGATGGTGTCCGGTCACCGCCAATATATCGAGGGCGTGGGTCTTGAGCTGAGCAAATTGTAGGATGAGGTCATTTAGCGGGAGTTATCTCAGGATAACAATAGAGCTGAGATTGACCGCCTTAGAGGGATCCTTGAGGATTTCGATATCCTTATGTGAGTTTTTCTTTGACTAAAAACTGCTTGTATTTCTTATTTGATTAACTTTCTGCTTTTGTGATTCACAGACAGATGAACAGGCTTCTACATCTAGCGCGTTGCCTCTGACTCGTCGTTGGCATCGCTAGGATATGCCAGGATGGAGATTCGCCTCTCTTTTTTTGACTTGTCATAACTTTCCCTGCACATTTGAACTCATTTGATGTATGCACATATATTTTTAGATTTTATATGTATGCATATATGTTTTTAAACTTTTATATTCTGATACTTTGCTTTAAATGCATGCATATATTTTGCAATGCCAAATGCTGATGCTCTATTTGAAGGTATGCATATATTTTGAGATTCTATATGCTGATGTATGATGAACTGAATTGACACTTGTTTTCTGAGAATCTCCTCAGTCGTCTAACTTGAGTAGTATGGAGTACCATCCCAGTGTCCTAGAGCTTTCATCATAGGCTCCCAAAAAATAAGGATTTGAAAACAAAACGCTTTTTATTTTTTGAAGATTTTTTTTTGAAAAGCATCGACGAAGCACGATAAAATGCGGATCTTAGCGATGATGATTGAGGAAGACATCGTGTCTAAGGCTTTCCGCCAACCGCTTGTAAGGATAGGCCTTTCGTCTGTTTGGAATGACGCGAGTGTGCTTTCCTTGTTGCACTTCAATTTACCTCTTTAGACACCAAATTCTGCCCCCAAATGCCAAAACACCCAAAATGTGAAGTGTACTATGAGTGTTCAAACTCAAATTGTATTCCTCGAGATACGTACAAATCGTGGACCAAAATTGATTAAAATCGACCAACACTCAATCCTAATTTGACCAAAATCCAAGATTCGGATGAAAACTAGATTTGGACCAATTTTAGAGCCAATTTAAAAGAACCACTCATTTTAATAATAAAATATTTTATTATATATGTATAAATAATAAAGTTAAATTATAAAGTAAAGTTAAGTTATAATATATAATAAAGCTATTATATAAAGTAAAGTTAAATTNACGCGAGTGTGCTTTCCTTGTTGCACTTCAATTTACCTCTTTAGACACCAAATTCTGCCCCCAAATGCCAAAACACCCAAAATGTGAAGTGTACTGTGAGTGTTCAAACTCAAATTGTATTCCTCGAGATACGTACAAATCGTGGAACAAAATTGATTCAAATCGACCAACACTCAATCCTAATTTGACCAAAATCCAAGATTCAGATGGAAACCGAAATGAAAACCAGATTTGGACCAAATTTAGAACCAATTTAAAAGAACCACTCATTTTAATAATAAAATAATAATAATAAAGACTAACGGTTGTTATCAAAAATTATTTTATTATATATGTATAAATAATAAAGTTAAATTATAAAGTAAAGTTAAGTTATAATATATAATAAAGCTATTATATAAAGTAAAGTTAAATTATTATATAAAGTAAAGTTTTTTCAAAAAAAGTAAAGTTTTTAATAAAATAAGAATTTAGGTTTTAAAAAGAACGAAATAAGAGACAACGCGTGATGCGTTATCTCTCTTATCTCCCTCTCTCTCTCTCTCTCTCTTTCGTTCTTCTCTCTCGTTTTCCTCTCGTTCTTCTGTTTTCTCTTTCAGGTCAAGACCGACGGCAACAACGGCAGTCCACATCAGCGCCTAAGAAATTTCGGTGAGCCGGTTGTTTTTGTTGACATGCATTACAATCCATATTTTCACTCATAAATCTTGGTGAGCGGTGCCTACATGATTTGTAGGTTATTTTTGTTGACAATTGAAGCCTTAATTTGGGATAAAAATGTGTATAAATAAGGGTTTGCAATCTATTGTAAAAAAAAGAGATTGGAGAGAGATTTTCGGAAAGGAATTTTGAGAAGAAATAATTTTTAGACGGAAGAATTTTAAGGAAAATTGATCCCCTTCTTTTCTCTCACTTGTCTCTCATAAGCATTCATGGTGAAGTAAGAGGAGATTCTTTTTTGTTTATTTTTCTTAAAAAGAAATAAATCAGTTAGCAAATTAAGTGTAAATTTCATTTGGGGAAGTTTAAATTGAAGTGGAGCTTGGAATTTCTTATCTAATTCTAATATTGCCATGCAATTCTATTTTAGAAGGTTGGTAAATTTACTTTTTTTTATTTCAGTCTCCTGGGTTTGATTTGTTATAAATTTGTACTGATAATGCATTAATGAGATGGATTATGTGCTGATTTTCTTTTAGAATGCAATAAAATATTGGTTAAAATTCAATGTTAAAGGTATATTTTCCATAAAATCAAGCTTTAAGTTCATCTCTGTTGTTTATTTATTTTTTTTTGCATATGAGATGAAATAGAATGAATGCTGAAATATACAGTCCTTGAATCTAATGATGGATGCCCATGATACATAACGATCAAATTGAAATTAAATCTAGCTAAAAATGGGTTAATCTTATCTTATGCTCATAAAATAGTTTTTTTGGTCCCACGTAATGATTTTTTCTCCTCATTATGTTGTCAAACCTTTTGAAAATGAATTAAATTGTCATCAATGTATCTGATGATATAATTTAATAATGCATGTATGATGGACATCATCACGTATGGGATGGTACATCTTAAATGTGAAAGAATTTTTTAATAAAATAAATTAATGTGATGTTGAATGAGATCCTGATGAATTATTGATTCATTTTAATATTAAATATTTTAACCATTCATTTTTAATTAAAACTTGATGAGAGTTTGCTTTTACTTTTCAGAAATTATTTGTGGTACATGTGTGTGCATTAATTTTGGTGTACCGTGATGCAAAGGCCAAGATTTCATCTATGATGTATAGAATTATCATTTTACCTTTTTGCCCCTAAAAATCTAATAAATCACCAAATAAGCCTTTTAATAAGATTTTTGGGCTCATTAACCCATCCATTGGGCTTACGGGCCCATTGCATCTCAAGTTTCTTAAGCCCATTTTGGGCCCTAAATGAACATACCTTTGTCTTGGCCCACTCCATTCACTTTGGGTTTGCAAACCTCATACCCAACAAATAAAAATAGGTTAACCTTCCTTATAATTAGATGAATCCAAGGTTAGGATTTGCATGTTTCTAATATATGGTTGCATTAGAAACTAGGGTTGAGTGTTAATTCCTAGGTTAAGTTGGGAATGTACCTAAAATGATCAAGGAAGACCGTCAAAGACCGGCTTTTAAAAGGGCATACGTGCTTCCGCCGCCACATACGTCAATGGTCATGCTTCCTTGATCAGTTGGGTATCTTCTTAGAATAATCCCAATTTTGCGATAATCAAGTATTCTCAAACAAAGAAAAAGAACAAAGTTTTCTATTAATCAAGCCATTTACATTAGAATTTGGATTATGTTTAACGCTAAAGATTAGAAACTCTTAAAAAGCTAGGATTTCTAGATCTTCTCTAAGGTATGTTACATAAGGATTATGCTTAACGCTAGGGATTAGAAATTCTTAATAGATTAGAATTTCTAGATCATCCCTAAAGCATATTACACATGTTTTGTAAAGAAAAAGCATTATGATGTTACGTACATAATGAATTTGTATGTCTCACTATGAAAACCCATTTGGGTCACGTGCATAACAAATTTGCAAGTGTCATCTATTTTCAAAATTGAAAATGATATATATTACGTGTATAATGGATTTACACGTATCACTTTACGGAGTACAAGCCAAAGAAAGACTTGTACCATATGGATGCCGACACGTGACAATGGAGTTCACGTGTAAGTTTCGTTACATGTGTAACAATGAAGTTCACACACTAATACATGGTTGTTCTGCACATATTAAGGAAGTCTATGTGCATTTCCTCGAAGTCTATGGTAATGGATTCCACAGTCTTCATGCAGTCGTAAACGGCAATGAGGTCCATTTACATGTATCAATCCTAGGTGACAATGAAGTCCACCTAAGATTTTGTTTGTTCATAGGGTGTCAACAGAGCAGACCCAATGAGCTTTTGCACGTGACAATGGAGTTCAGGTGTTAATTTGCTTGATCAAATACAAAACGGATTTGCATATGGCACTATATATATTTACTTTTCATTCCAAAGCAATGTAATTCAGTCCCATCAAAAGTACCAAGTCTGTGAAAGAGCTTGCATCTTGAAGAAGATAGCCTCCTTTCTCTAAGGAGAATCGGCCCAAGGCTCTGTATGTGTCTGGAAAATCAAAGCAAATCGGCCCAAGGCCCTGGTGATGGTAGACAACTCTAAATCCTAGCAAAAAGAATCTAGGTTACTCATCATCACACCGGTCAGTGCAGCAGTTAACACCGACCTGTCCCACCGAGCCATCCAGGGAAATAAAGGAGGACCATTCTCGTTCAAGATGGGATTGCCTATGGTCAGATACTCGTACCACCAGTACAACATCAAGGAGAACAAAAATCTGAGCCCCAATGCTAGCATTCTATAATCAAAATCAAAAGTAGAGATCGGGATCATACCACCAAGATTGGCCCGTAACCGCCAATATCTGATACGCTACCCGAGACACCCGAGAAAGGTAAGGTAGAAGAAGGACAACATCGCGCTCCCCCAGTCAACATTGGCAAGATGCATCAAATCCTCAACCGCCCTCACATGACCCGCCTTTATCTTCGTGTTTCCCATGGTAAACATCACTTGCGCCATCAAGTAAGGGAGAAACGCCTGGAGAATATAAGCATTTTTAGAGTGAGGCAGAGGGTCATTATCAGGACCAATCCTGAATACTTCTGATAAAGAGCTCCCACATCGATGTAGTTGCTCTCATCCAGTAGGTCATCCGTGAAAAGTGGACCAAAAAGCTCTCTCAGAGACTCCCTGGTATAGTCATGCTGTAATACCCTTTTAATTTAAATTACTAATGTTTAGGGGCAGCCACTTTTGTTAAGGGCACCCTGATAGAGTTTTAGTAAGTTTGGGATTCAACTAGTTATAAATATAAACTAAAACCCAAAACCCCTCCTGTTTTGTGCTCATCGACCAGAAGAGAGAGAGAGAGAGACGGTGAATCGCCTGGTAGAGAGAGAGAATCCATAGAAGAAGAACCTAAGGTTCTGTGCAGGCTGATCGAGAGCAAGAGAGAGAAGCCTAGACACCATTGTAGCAGAGCTTTTCTTCTTTTTCCTTGAGTTTCAACTTCTTTGGTGATTCGAGGCAAGTAGTAACTTGCTCCTTTGGTGTAGACATAAGTTTCCATGTTGTTTCGGTGTTTTCTTTATGAATGAATGCATGAAAATTCAGTTTGATGTTGGTTATATGTTAACACCATGAATGAATGTATGCAATTTATGATCGTATGTTAAGGGTATGCTTTTCGGAAGCTTAAATACAAGATAACTATGTATATATGATGCATATAGGCTACTCTAATGTTAGGAGGGATGAAACCCAAATAATCGCGGAGTTCTCAAGTTAACAAACTCGAAAATCACGAAATAACCCAGGGGGTATCGATACCTATAGAGCATGTATCGATACTAGGCTAGGGAGTATCGATACCAGGGTAGGTATCGATACCCACCATGGCTGGTATCGATACCAGCCACGTCTGAAGTTACAGTTATGGCTAGTATCGATAACAATAGGGTTGGTATCGATACTAGAAGGCTTGTAAATAGAAAATCTTGTGTTTTTTTTTAAATATGTCGTGATAATGGTAGTATCATGATTAAGTGTTGTTACGATGATTAACATGAATGCTTATGAAGTTATGAATCTATGCGCATCTAATGCATACTTAGACTTTTGTTAACTATTTCCATGATGATGAACACTTGTGGACACATAGAATATGCAAATGAAACCTCCATAAGCTTGATGTGTGCTTAAACAACTTGTTTGGCTTGTGTGCAAACATCCTTTAGGTTCTGTATAGGCCTGGTCCTCTCCAAACGAGGTCAACGGAATCGCCACGTGAGGTCTACGGAATCACTTGACATGTAAGTAATGCCGATAGGGTTACCAGTGTTCGGGGGACGGATTTCAAGGCGGTACATTAGATTCACATGGTGCGCGACCAGTGTCTCAATTGAACTACAGGGACAGGTGAAACGTGGGTAGTAACGCGAGAGCACTACTTGTTGCGATAACCTAATCTTAACTGAAGATCATAAAACACAACAGCCATGAAATTTGTGAATAGTTTATCTTGTTACACTTTGCTTACTTTATCTCATGACATATCTTGTATTTTTGTTAATACACTTACCCTTGTGAAGCATATGGTTAACCCGAATCTAAGCCAAGGGAACTAGTGAACTTGCTGCTAGGGTTTGACCTAGCACCATTAATCTTTTCAGGTTCAGGTCATCAGGCGAATCCACAATAGCGGTGGTGCTCGTAAGGCAGGAATAAGTCTTTGGAGTTTCCTAGATTTCTGTGAAGACATTAGTTATTCTTTTTAATTAAGTTTAGTTGAGTTTGGACACATGTTTAGTCAATTATTCTTTGAGAATATTCGTTTATTTATTTGTTCATATGACTATTTATCTTTGAGTTAATAAAGTTTATTTTAGATTTATTTTACTTGTGTATTGAATGTGAGTGCAAGCTTCTTGTTAGCTTGGGGTAACGTGTACACCCTAGAGCTACAGGTTGTTAATGGTTCCATCGGAATACCTAGTTCTCATTGAGTAAGGGTTGCAGACCTGAAATGTGAGGGCGGGGCATTAAAGTTGGTATCAGAGCCTCAGGTTCAAAGTCCTAGAGGGAGTAAAATGAGTTAGGATGTTGTTTGTGACACGTTAGGCACAAAACCTAAGGGTGCACTTGAATGAATTGCTTTGCTTTTTGTTTGTTTGTTATTTGATGCTTGGTTGGGATAGAAGTAGACTTAGTTTCGTTTCTTACCCTCTTTTTCTTGTGTCTCAGAACTATGTCTGGGAGGCGAGGAAGAGGTAGAGGTGGTCGGCGTGGAGGTAGGGTTGCTCGGGGGAACAACGATGATGTTCCTACTGATGAGGTGAATGCACCGCAACCTGAGGTTCCTCCACCACCACAATAGGGAGAGATAGGGCAAGGATCGGGTCTGAATCCGGCAGGAGGTGTCAATCCTCAAATGCCGGAGTGGATGATGTTACGTCAAATGATCACGGAGTTAGTAGGGGCACTTTTGGATACAAGGCTGGATGCTAGATTGGGTGCTAGGGATCCGGTGGCACCAGCTCCAGTTCATGTGCCACAACCACCAGTGGTATGAGTAGGAGCGCCCACGCGGCTGGAGTTATATAAACACTTTCTGAGTTTGAAGCCACGAACTTTTGGGGGTTCTACAGATCCATTAATGGCTCATCAATGGATCAAGGAGTTGGAAAAGACATTCCGTACTTTTGAGTGCCCAGAAGAATATAAACAGAGGTTTGTGGCTTTTCAGCTTATTGACGACTCTCTGGATTCGTGGGAGTCTCGTTTTCAGGATCTAGATACTACCACTCTAACTTGGCAACAGTTTCAAGTGATGTTCTTCGACCAATATTTTCCTCAAAGTGCATCAATGGCGATGGAGAAGGATTTCTAAGAGTTGAGACAGAAAGATGACCAGACAGTGGTAGATTATGAAAGAGTTCTCCAGACTCGCATTGTATGCACCCGGTCTTATTCTGACTGAACAGAGTAAGATACAGAAGTTTTTAAGGGGATTAAATAGACAGATCTCTAGGCACATTATCAGACAGCCCAGTTTCGATACTTTTGCTAAAGTTGTGGAGTGTGCACGACTTCATGAATAGAAGATCCAAGAGGCATGCCGGAAGAGGAGTGAGAAAGCTGAGACCAAGTTAGCCGATAAACAAGATCAGAGGAACGGTCAAAGACAGCAGGGCAGGAATCGTGACAACCGGAGTAACTGGAAGAGACAGAAAACTGAAGAGAAGAATACTGGTGTGGTAGTTCCTGCACAGCCCGAAGCACTGAGAACTGAAGGGGGTAATAAACGACTGGAAAAACTTTATTTTGGTCAATAATGAAACTTACCTATGGTCCTTAGGCATCTAAGTCACTTACCATCCTAAGATGTTTTCCGGAGATGAGTTGAGCTTCTTGGAGTCTTTCCTTTAATCCGATACGAATCGAGACTCACTAACTCTAACTCAAGTTACATTGACCTTCTTGAGTTTAACTTTTGACACGAAATTCGACAAACAATACATAAAAAAACTCAAGGACCTTTCAATCTCCTCCTTTGTCAATTTTGTGACAAAAAAATATACGTAAGAGAAAAAATAAAACTTCCTAATTACAAAATACTTTCTCTTACAATGAACTAAAGCAATAGATGGAAAGACACAAACTCTCACATAATATAGGCACCATGTCACTAGGAGTTGTCTTTCTTATGTTTCCTACAAAAATGCAAACTCATACCAAAACACAAGGTAGAATATAGTTTCTATAAACCCTTATGAGAATAAACTCATATGTTCTCTCCCCCATAAACATATATCTCCTGCATAAATCATTCATAGTAATAATCACTTCTCCCCTTTTTTCTCAAAAATAGGCAAAGGTGGGAGAGACTATTCCGCAAGAGATAATAAGCATTCATAAAGAGGAAAGAGGGAAACAGTTACATAGAAACCATATCATCCATCCATTCAAAAATATTCAAGTATTTAAAGGATAATAAAGATATCTAATGTAAAGGATGAAGCTATAAAGAAAGAAACTAGTTCAATCTAAAAAAAAGAAAAGAAAAAGAGTCTAAACAGGATTATCAGTAGAGGTCTCTATCCTAAGAGGATTCTCATCACCATCACCAGCATCATCATTATCACCACTATCATCACCATCACCACTAGATCCTGGCATCTCCTCATCATCCCTATTAAGAGAAGAGCTCTCAGAAGATTCCCCATCATCTTTAGGTTCAAGAGGGCGATTATGGCTTGATTTGGAGCGCTCCTCTTCAGGCAAGAGAGTTGCTCCTTCAACTCTTAGCTTGGCTGCAATGGCGTTGATGACCAGAGCGAGAGCCCTCATGTATGCCAAGGTGGTGTTGACTGCCTTAGCTTGCTTTTGGCGTGCCTGGCGCCTAATCTCTCTCCTAGCAGCTCTAGAAGAGGTACTCTGTAATGGAGCAGGAGGAGCAGTAGAAGGATCAGCACGAGGATTAGCAGTAGTTTTGCCCTTAAGGTGACCTAGACTATGATTAACTGTAGCAGCTCCAAGTGGACGCATAGGCCCCATGAAAGTTTCAGTTGCTGGAACCTTAATCTTCTCATGGTCCAGAATCTGAGAAATTAAGCACGGAAAGGGAAGAGAGTGGTTCTGAGAAGAATCCTCATGAATTCAAATCATCTGTAGTATTATAAACTCAGACATGAGGATGGGGAGTGCTCTGACATAGGTGGTATAAGAACTTTACCCTGCGTTCACTATAAATGCTTATATTCCCTTTACATGGGAATAAATTTCTAGCGGCAATCTTAGCCAACACATGAATGTGAAGAGGACATTGTTTACTGGGGAATTTCTTCATCTAGCTAAATTGGCGACCACACAGCTCTACAGCAATCCCCTCATATGAAGGAGAATATTCAACATCCGAATCAGGCACTAGAGGCCAAGAAATAACATTTTCATTTTCTACTATGCCTAGAAGAGAAGCTATAAGAGGGGGGGTCACAGAAAAAACCTTGCCACTAACCATGGTGTTAAAAGAGGGAATATCCCTGTCGATATTCTGAAAATTAGAGTAAAAAATTTTGACAAGATGAGGGTAGGCTTTGCCTTATACTTGGAACAACTTCCCCCAACCTCTAAAGTCCAACAAATTCTTCAAAGAAGAGAGAATATCGTTGATAGGATCAAAATGAATTGTTCGTTCTATAACAAGGCTTTGAGATTTGAAATGTTCAACATAAAGCCTATGACAATTGTCGGATGAGAACTTCTCCCTTGTTTCAAGATCAACAACATGGGAGGGAGAAGGTTTGGCTTTCTTGGAAGCCTCAATTTTGGGAGTCTTCCCGGTTGAAGGTCTCCTGCCTTTATTCATTGAGAGAACCAATAAAGAACAGGGAAGATGAAGAAGGAACTTACCATAATAAAATACTCAAGAAGAATCAAAGAACATTTCCCAAATCCGAGCACAACTTTGAAAACACCCAACAAACCCAAAATCGAGCAAAAGAAGAGAGAAGTCGATGAGAAATCAAGATCAAAAGCCCTAAAAATAGATTTCCTTCGACGGTTATAACTGAAGGTGGGTGAAACCGGGTTTCGGTATCGAAAGCTCGAAGAAGAAAATGAAATTTTAAAAGCCCTAATTGTTACTTAAAGCCCCAAAACCCGCGGCGCTATCGATATCGTGAAAGCGGTATCGATACCAAACCTTTTCTGTTGGTTTTTAAACCAACTGCTATCGATACCGTGAAAGCGATATCAATACTAAATCTTATCTATTGGTTTTTGAATCAACCGTAATTGATAGCGTTATTAGTGCTATCGATTGCAAAATTGTCCTGGAACCACAGGACGGTATCGAAAGCATCCTAAGTGCTTTCGAAACCAAAACAGATCTGGATACAATCCAAAAAATTGGTTTCGATACCCGTTGGGCAGTATCGATACCGAACCCAGAAAAGGAGAAAACGTTTTTTAAAACAAAACTTCGACTTAATCAAATCATTAATTAATATGCTCAATGTAAGAATATGATTTAAAAATCAATTAAAAATACACTTCCTTATGTGTAAATCATTTTTTGGCAAAAATGAGTGTTTTTATGTGATCAACAGGTTGGCCAAGGCTATCATCAATATAATACAATCACAATGGATTTATGCAAAAATGATTTTGCTAGACCTTATTTTAGCATAGCCTTGCTAGTTCTCAAACAAATATAACCACAATTATCACAATCTTGATCCATGAATGTATGTGCGGTGAGAGAACAATATCATTATATGAGATCATCCTAAAAAGAACAAAAGACAAGGTTGTCCATATTACGGATTTCTTCAATTCTGAACCTTACCTAGCATGAAAGAACGATCTCACACAGCAACCTATAAATGACCTTCGTGTTTGAGTATAATAAGAGAATTTTGAGGTACTCAATTGCATAAGACATAGATCACCAACCAGATCCCAATATTTTCCTTGAACTTGCAAGCATCTCTTGTCTAAGGAGACAAAACCAAGAAAGTACCCATATTGAAACCAGACAGATCACTATGAGGTCATGATGAAGGAAAAAATGAACATCGAGTTCCCAATCTTTTTGCGGGATCTCACTCTTTTTGATGTTCAAACACTGAGTTCATCATTTTTTACGAAAACTCAATCTTTTGGTGTTGTCACTAAGCACAAAATCTTTTACGAGAGCTTACTATTTTGGTGAAGATAAAACAAGATATTATAAAGTAATTTTGTACTTCATCAAACACACCAACCTAAAAAAGATAGTCCAACCAGCTAGTTCAGTTCATCAATGAATCATAAGCTTTATTTTCGACACTTATCCAATGATTCAACTAGGATAAAATCACACGTACTCAAGAGACTCCTTATGTGCATAAGAAACAATAGATCAGTCAATAGAGTATGTAGATTTAATAAAGAGATTCACAGGCTATATGAAAATGAGGCAAGATAAATCAAATGTGCAAAATCTCTTAAAAGTTCAAGTAGTCTTCAAACAATAGTCAATTGCAACAAGAAGAACACTTATTAACCCATCATCATTAGAATGCAGAGTTTTTTTTAAAAGCAAACTAATAATCAAAACTCACTCTTCAACCCAAAAAGATATGCAAATACAAAAACAGGGAAGGAGTGAGACAAGAACAACTAATTAATAATAACCACATCAATAGATCTTCTAAGGAGTTCAAACCTAAGAGTATCTAGAGGTTTAGTAAGTAAATCAGCCAATTGTTTTGTCCGTAGGAACAAACTCAAGACAAATCACCTTGCTTTCAACCAAGTCACGAATGAAGTGATATCTTATATCTATGTGTTTAGTCCTAGAGTGTTGCACTGGATTTTCTAGAAATATCAATGGCACTAGTATTATCACAATGCACAATCATAATATCATTTTCAATGCCATAATCAGACAACATTTGTTTCATCCATAACAATTGAGTGCAACACGAACCTACAGCAATGTATTCGGCTTCAGCAGTTGACAAGGACTGAGAATTTTATTTCTTACTTTGCCATGCTACTAAGTTGTGTCCAACAAAGTAGCAGCCTCCTGAAGTACTTTTCCTGTCATCAACATTGCCTGCCCAATCTGCATCAGAATAGCCCACTATTTCAGAATTTGTTTCATTTGTGTACCACAAGCCAAATCCAAGAGTTCCCTTAACATAACGAATGATTCGTTTAACTACAATTAAGTGTGACTCTTTAGGTTTTGCTTGATAGCGAGCACAAGCACCTACACTAAAAGAAATATCAGGACGACTAGCTATGAGATAAAAAAGACTTTCTATCATGCTTCTATACTATTTTTGGTCTAATTCTTGTCCAGCTAAGTCTTTTGTTAACTTTGTACTGGTTCCCATTGGTGTGCGAGCTTCTTTTGCAGATTCCAAGCTAAACTTCTTTACAAGATCCTTGGCATATTTTGATTGAGATATAAATATCCCATCTTTTTGTTGCTTAACCCGCAATCCCAGAGTTCTCTAACCATACTCATTTCAAATCCTTACTCATAAGATTTGAGAAGGTTTCAGCTTGTTTGGTTGAGGTAGAACCAAATACTATGTCATCTACATAGATTTGAGCAACAAGAATATCATTTCTAGCTTATTTAATAAACATGGTTTTATCAGCTCCTTCTCTTGTAGGATGTCATTTAGAACAGCAGTTTTGACATCCATTTGGAAGAGTTTGAACTTTAAAGGGAAAGCAATCGCCAATAGTAACCTTATAGACTCTAGTCTTGCAACTGGAGCAAAGGTTTCATCAAAGTCTACACCTTCAATTTGAGAATACCCTTGAGCCACAAGTCTGGCTTTGTTCCTTACAATAGTACCAAATTCATCAGATTTGTTCTTGTAGATCCATTTTGTACCAATGACATTGTATTCTTGGGACAAGGTACAAGAGTCCACACTTCTTGTCTTGTAAATTGACCAAGCTCGTTTTGCATTGCTTGTATCCAATTTTCATCCTGCAAAGCATCAACCACATTAGTAGGTTCATACATGGAAACATAACATATATGATTTATAATATTTTGAACTTGTCTCCTAGTTTGAACGCCGATTTCAATCCCACCAATGATTTCATCGGGATTTTGTAATCTTTGAGCCCAAGTGGTTGGATGTTCTTGGGATGAACTTCTAGGTTGAACTTCTTGGCTAGTGGTGGTCAAGGTTTGTCGAGTAGCTTGTTCAACCTTTGAGTCTTGTGAAGTAGATGCTTCATCATTATTAACTGAACCATGTTCAAGTTTTGCTGTTTTATCTTCAACAAGATTATCAACTTCAGTTGCATCCGAAGATGAAGAGGTGTTGGAATCATCAATAACAACATTAATAGATTCCATGTTAGTTTCGGTCCTTTTGTTGTAGACACGAAAGGCACGACTATCCAAAGCGTACTCAATGAAGATTCCTTCATCACTTTTGGAGTCAAATTTTCCAACATTTTCTCTATCCCTAAGGATGTAGCATAGACTACCAAAAACACGAAGGTAACTTAAATTTGGTTTCTTGAATAACACGATTCTTGAATAACAAGATAGCTTCACCCCAAAATCTTTGTGCTAGATCTTTGCTAAGCAAAAGCACTCTAGCCATTTCTTGAATAACACGATTCTTCCTTTCAGCTACCCCATTTTGTTGAGGAGTTATGGGTGCAGAAAATTCATGCTTTATGCCATTTTCATCACAAAAGTCTTTTACTTTTGAATCCTTGAATTCAGTACCACGATCACTCCTAATCCGTTTGATCTCGCAATCTTGCTCATTTTGAATTCTCTAGCATATAATAAAAAATTCATTGAAAGTGTCAGATATTTTCTCTAAGAAACGCAATTCAAGTATATCTAGAAAAATCATCTACCATGACAAGTATATATTATTTTCCACCAATATTTTCGGTTCTCATAGGACCTATGAGATGCATGTGAATTAATTATAATGGTTTGGTGGTTACAATATTATTTGATGGTTTATGTGGACTTCTTTTTTGTTTACCCTTTTGGCATGGTCCACAAATTACATCAATGGTCTTACTTACCTTAGGCAGCCCACGAACTAACTCTTTGTTAGCGATCTTTGCTAGGTCTTTGAAGTTGACATGACCTAGTCTTTGTTGCCATAGGTGAGTAACATCAAGTTTAGAAAAATTGCATGTAAGGTTAGGAGATGCATCAATCATGTAACACTTGCTACTAGATCTCCTACCAATTATAACATATTTACCATCACCAATCATAATTTCACAACAATTGGAAGTAAATTTAACTGAATGGTTGAAGTCACAAATTTGACTAATACTTAGAAGGTTAGCTTTTATACCTTCTACATAAAGTACATCTTTGATTTTCGGTACACCGCGTAACTCAATCATACATTTACCTTTGACATAGGCAGTGCTACCATCACCAAATGTTACAACTCCTCCATCTTGACTTTTGAAGTGACTAAAGCATGATTTGTCACCAGTCATGTGCCTGCTACAACCACTATCAAGAAACCAATCATGGTTTCATCCCTTTTAGTTAGCATGAATGTCAACTTCTCATTCAGCACTTTGTTCTCCTTGGATAGATCCATGCTCTTTTTGAGGAGATTTGCACACAATTCCTCCGGGTCTATTTCTTCATCACTCTCTTCATGTTCACTAGAAGTGTCAGCATTTCTGAATATTTGAGAGAGAGTAGCTGTCATAGCCTTCATTTCCTCCTTTTCTTCATCACTAGACTCACTAGTATTGGAGGATGAGTCGGATTCGTCAAGTGTGAAATTCATTACTTTCTTGGGTTTGGCCGGAGCTTTGTTTGGACATTCATTAGCCATGTGTCCAAAGCCGTGACATTTGAAGCATTGAACTTTTGTGGAAATTCTTCTTTTCAAACTTTTTATCGAAGCTCTTGAATTTGTCATGCGGCCTTATTTTGGAAGATGAGCCAAACCTTAGTTTTTGAAACTTCTCTTTTTTGTTCTTCAAGAAACTCTTGAATTGTCTTGTGAAAAGAGCCATTTCTTCATCACTTGAGAAGTCATTTTCTTCCTTGGAGCTTCTTGAGGCTGTAAAAGCAATGTTCTTTGATTTCCTTGAAGATTTGAAACCAACCTCAAATGTCCTTAAATTCCCTGCAAGTTCTTCAGGGAGAATAGCATCAATATCTTTACTCTCCTCAATAGCCGTAACTTTGGCTTGAAATCTCTCGGGAAGAGATCTCAAAACCTTANGCTTGTGTCGACTAGGTGATAATCCCTACCTCATCTTTTATTTTCTTCCATTATTGAACTCATATCCCATGTGATGAACAGGTGATGTATCGGTGCTTTGATGATTCAATGAAATTTCGCATGCAATGTTTGACGGTGTAAATGTCGTAAATATAAATTTCGTTTCATGTGATTTTTAGCGTGCATTACATAACATGCATAAACTTTGCATGAAATAATTAATGATTGCATGCATGCAATGTGATGGTTACGTGAATATTAAGCTAGCATTTTTGCTCTAGTGTTTTCCATGATAAACGTACCATGAAAATAATGCATGAATAAAATAAACAAGCATGTAATGATATTTTGTGCATGCACGGATCATTATACACTCTTTGTATGATTACATGTCGTTAAATTTTGTCATGTAAATAGCATAAGCTTGCAACGTGAAGAAATGACACGTGTGTAGAATTTTCCCATGCTTAATATGATTGATGCCATGTTTGCTACTTCATCATTTTTGTACAAACATTTTTGCGTAATGAACATTGCTTATACCCCATCTTTGTGCTTGAAGTTTTGATATCATAAGTTGCGTTAATTTACTTGTCTGCTAATTTCAAGTAATTGGTGACTTGTATTAGTGTTTTGATTATTTTGCTAGTTTTAGATCAAAACCTCAATAAACCTTTAAATAAGCTATTTTGGGCCTGCGGGCCCATCCCTTCGTGGTGGGCCCACGGGCCCTCCTTCCTTTCCCCCATTTCCAGCCTTCGAGCTCTCTATCTGTTTGCTATGAGCTTAAGGGCTCATTTCTCGGGCTTGGGCCTAAGGGTCCGCCTCCATACTAGGCCCACGGGCCTAGATCCATTTTTTCAGGGCCCAAAGCCCATCATCATCACTCGGGCCATAGGAGCCCATCCCCTTCCTTGCGGGTTCAAGGACCCACATCCACTCATGTCGGGCCCAATGGCCTGATAACTTGCCAAACCCTAAAAACAAACAATAATAGAGATTAAGGTTTCTAGCTTAGTTCACCCTAGGGTTAGGGTTTGCATGCTTGTAGCTTTAGGTTGCATTAGCCTAGGATTATGTGTTGTTTTCGAGGGCGTGTAGGGTTTTACTCGATTTGAAATTCCTATTCTACACTCACCTTTGTTTTACATGTCTTTTTCTAGATGTATCACATTTAGCTTAGAGATTTTTATGTATATAGGGTCAGAACATCCTTAATCAGATTAGGAATCTTTAGATACCTTCGAGCGATATTAGAGCATAAGACATGCATCATTCGCATCTCACCGACGACACGTGCTTTGTGTGATCCCATTTCATCTCCGGGCACGTCCTATGTTGGACATGACCCCTCTTTCAGATTCATGCATAAGGGCTGAATCTACTCGTCGTCGTCTTTGAGATCCACGCCTACGGGCTGAATCTGCTTATCATCGTCTTTGTGACTCTCTGCTTTCGTCGTCTTTGAGAGTCGTTGCATTCGTCATCGTTGAGATTCACGCCTACGGGATGAATCTGCTTACCATCATCTTTGAGATTCTCCGATTTCGTCTTCTTAGAGATTCTCTACTATCGTCTTCTTTGAGGTTCACGCCTAAGGGCTGAACCAGCCTACCTTCGTTTTCGAGACACTTTGCTTTCGTCGTCTTTGAGAGTCCCAACATTCGTCGTCCTTCAGATTCACGCCCAAGAGCATCTATGAATCTGTCTTTGAGATTCTCCGCTTTCGTCGTCTTGGAGATTCTCTACTATCGTCGTCTTTGAGGTTCACGCCTAAGGGCTGAACCTGCCTACCGTCGTCTTCGGGACACTCTGCTTTCATCGTCTTTGAGTGCCCAACATTCATCGTCTTTCAGATTCACGCCCAGTAGCGTCAATGAATCTGCTCATCGTCATCTTTCAGATTCATGCCTAGTAGCGTCAATGAATCTACTTATCGTCTTCTTTCAGATTCACACCCAAGACCGTCCATAAATCTACTTTCGTCGTCTTTCAGATTCATGCCCAGTAGCATCAATGAATCTGCTCATCGTCATCTTTCAGATTCACGCCCCGTAGCGTCAATGAATTTGCTCATCGTCTTCCTTCAGATTCACGCCCAAGAGCGTCCATGAATCTGCTTTCGTCGTCTTTTAGATTCACGCCCAAGAGCGTCCATGAATCTACTATCATCATCTTTCAGATTCACGCCCAAGAGCATCCATGAATCTGCTTTCGTCATCCTTCAGATTCACGCCCAAGAGCATCCATGAATCTGCTTTCGTCATCTTTCAGATTCACGCCCAAGAGCGTCTATGAATCTGTTTTCGTCATCTTTCAGATTCACGCCCGAGAGCGTCCATGAATCTGTTTTCGTCATCTTTGTTGGTGCATGGATAAAAAGTACATCCACGTTACTGGCTTTTCGTCGTCTTTGTCTGTGTGTGGATACAAAGTACGTCTACATCACTGGCTTTTTGTGGTCTTTGTTTGTGCGTGGATACAAAGTATGTCTACTTCACTTGCTTCTCGTCATCTTTGTTTGTGCATCGATACAAAGTACGTACACGTCACTTGCTTCTCGTCGTCTTTGGGCACATCCTATGTTGGATGTGATTCCTCAGTGTATGGTGCATACAACACCATATCACATGTTTGAGTGTACGTGTACACATTGAACGTATCACACTCCTTGTTTATGCGTGGATACAAAGTACGTCCACGTCACTATGCTCTTAGCGCAGGCCTACTGATCGCATGCGTCGCTTCCTTTGCTGCATTCAGATAGATGGATGTATGCATCTTTTGCCCCAGAACTATTTGATCATGACGCGTAGATATAGGGGGCTTACTTACTGTAGTGCAGTTGTTTTTGTGTATGTAGCATAACTTAGTATCGATCATATATTTCCCTAAAAGTCTTTAATCGCGAAGTAGAGGTCGTCCTCACGGACGGGCAGTTGTTTGGTGCCTAACAACTTCCCAACCCGTACCTAGATCCCCTTATCCATTATCTCTGTACCGCATACCATCTACTTTGGACTATCGCCATGGTTTTCTCGGAAAACTAGATTTACGTCGATTTTCCAAAATCTCGGGTCCTGATTCCCATAAATCAGGTGGCGACTCCTTACATATCACATTCATAAACCCTCTGAGGTGGGCGAATCCAACTTATGCGTCTCCCACACCGCGCGTTTCTTCTCGAGCGTGGTGCGTGCCAGATTCTGGCTCCACAACAGGTATAGCATGTATATTCAAACATAGCATGTTCGAGCATTATAGCATATTTTAAAATTAATTTAGGGTCTTTTAGGGTTTAGTCCCGTTTTCAATTAGTAATTAGGGGTTGGTCCCCGTTTTTTTTTCAAACAGCACGTTAGAGTCCGTTTTTGGATGAAAAACGTTAGGGGGAGGT
>MVGT01003044.1:9741-36445 GCA_002174775.1 Macleaya cordata
ACCCCCCCATTTTCAGAACCCGAGCTTAGGGAGAAGAAAGCAATGGTTTATGGTTCTTTAATTGCAAAATAGGGTTTCATACTTACCTGGGATGAAGCTTTTCCCCCTCCCATTCTTGAAATTTTAACAAAATAGAACTTGTAATGGAGTTTTAATGGTGGTTAGATCTAGAGAGAAATATGGAAGAAGAAGATGGAGTTTGTAGATGAAGAAGGGGTTTTTATAAGGGGAGTGGGTGACCGTTATGAGACAACGGTCATATTGGGTGGGTTCTAATCGTGGCCGTGCATCCTAGGGGCGTTAGGATGCTGCCACGTCATTAAAAAAGAACTAACCTGGGGTTGGGTTGGGTTAGTTAGAGGGGAGGGTATTTCAGACTTTTTTTAAGTCACATGACGTGCACGTGTGTCACTTGGATGGAGAACTGACGGAAATGATAACAGTGGGGGGAAAAGTGATTTTCTGAAAGATTTGGGGGGGTAAGTGATTTTCCAATTAACAATTGGGGGGGAAAAGACAATTTGTTCTTTTTTTTTTTTATGTTTATAACAAACACCTCTGTTTGTTAGAAACGTATGTGTTTTTTTTTATTTTTTTATTTTGTTGTTTTTGTTGTTTAGTTTAGGAAAATGAAGGTTATATGAAGCAATCTCATTCCCTGTTTCATTGTAGTTAATTTGTTATAAAACAAGTAGAGAGGATTTTTGTCAAATTTGTAATTTGTAATAGCTTAACAAAACCTGTTCCAAGAGATCAGCATTCTTCCAACCAAAAGATGTCGTCTTATCGTAATTGTAGTCCAAAATATTCTTATCATTACTTTGGACAATAATATTAGATATCCCTAATTCCTTACACCAAACAACTGCTGCAATGGCTGCCCTACTTATTTGTTCAAGCAGTAAATAGGGACACTCCTTGTCCCTCGTATGTTTTCGGAAATGTCAGAGAAAGTGATGCCAATTCTATTTGGCTCAGTATTATTTGTCAACTATAGGTGATATTTAACAATCCATTGAAAGTTAGATGCATCCACATTATAAACATGATGAATGGAAGAACGTATCAATATAGTACTCTTCAGACTATTCTTTGAGAATGCATCCATAACAGCACAAATTTGAGAGGCTGTGCTGATTGGATTTGGGAATTTTTGTTCAAAGATAAGATTAAATAAGTCTCTTGAAAGTACTCATAATAAATTTAATATGTAATTTCATAGCTGGTCTCTTCCTGTAATTTACAAATTACAACTGTTAGTTAAGTTTTAACAAGGGCTGATGGATTACATTCTTATTATATTAGTGAACATAATTGATAATTAATTAATCAATTTTAGTAATAGATTAGATTATAGTCTCACTGTTTATGAATTCTCTCTCTGTATACATATTTTTAATTAATCCACAGCTACTTTATGTTTTTGTGGTCTGACCTTTTACAATATATATAAGGAAAGGATCGGTTTACACATGAAACATGATTTTTTCTTTTCTTTATTTTAATGATTAGCATAGAAAATGAATTTTCACTTTTTTAGGTATGAATGATGATCACTTGTCCGGTATTGAAAGAAGTAAGGATGAAATGATTAAGAACAATGAGGAAGAGGACAATAATGGAGATCAAAAGAAAAATGGGGAAGGAAAGCTTACCTTTAGGAATCATCCAGAATTCAAAAGAGACTTTATCGAGTATTGCTTAGAAGAGGTTAATAGTGCAGGGTTTATGGGATCGGGAATGAAGACCCCCTCATGGAAAAAGGTTGGGGAAAAACTTTCAGCAAAATATGGATGCAATTTAACTCAAAAAAAATTAAGGAACCATTGGGACTACCTCAAGAGTCAATACATGGTTTGGAGCAAGCTTATGTCCATGACTGGACATGGATATAATGCTGAAACAAACACTTTCAACTGGCCTGAGGAGCGATGGAAAGAGATAAACAAGGTAAGCTTTAGCTCTTAGTTAAGTTTTAATTAAGTGCTTATAATATTTACTATATATTGTCCTAATTACACTATTTTTTTACTTTTTTAACTAGACGGTGAAGAATGCATCACAGTTCAAAGACAAAGGCTTAGAGGATGCTGAGTTACTTAGAGGCCTATTTGAGGGCAAGTTCTCAGATGGAGACCTTGGCTGGACACCAGGACAACCTCGAAGAACTATGAATGTAAATGTTAAAGAGTCATGTGGTGCATCAGCTCAGGTGGAAGTTATACAAGACAGCCCTACTCCACAACCACCAACTATAAATGCCCCAGACTATTATTTCCAGGGTGTATGCATTGATGTCGATGACACACCTAACACACCTAACACACCTGCTCCTCAACAACCAGCAAGCACTTGTTTTAGTACCCCTCGCGTAGAAACAAAGAAAAGAAAGAGTGTTGAGGCAGCATCATTTGATCAGGTGGCTGGGCAATTTAACTATATTGTGGGTGCCATTGAAAAGCAACTTCAAGCAAAACAAAGTTTCTTAGAGCAACAACAAATTGTCTTGGAAAAGAAACAATTTGTCTTGGAAGAGAGGGAAAACCTTGCAAATGATTTTTTTAATACACTTGATAGTTTGAAGGAAGCAGGGCATATTTCTGTTGAAGATGCAGTTGAAGTTGGTTTGAAAGCATCTGAACTCAAGGGGTGGCAAAAGTTGTTTCTTAGTTTGCCTACTGTTGAATATCGCGTCCTTTATGTTAACAAAATCCTAGGAAGAAAGTAAAAAATATGGTTGGAGATATATATTTTTTTGTTAAGTCAACATCATAGTTTGGATACCTTTTTATTGAGAAGCTAGCACCATGGTTAGGAAAATATTTTGTAAGTCAGCATCATGGTTTAGATTCCTTTTTTTTGAGAAGCTATCACCATGGTTAGGGATAGTTTTTTTTGTTAAGCCAGTATCATGGTTTGGATACCTTCTTTTGAGAAGCTAGCACCATGGTTAGGAAAATATTTTTTTTGGTAAGTCAGCACCATGGTTTAGATTCCTTTTTTTTGAGAAGCTATCACCATGGTTAGGGATAGTTTTTTTTGTTAAGCCAGTATCATGGTTTGGATACCTTCTTTTGAGAAGCTAGCACCATGGTTAGGAAAATATTTTTTTTGGTAAGTCAGCACCATGGTTTAGATTCCTTTTTTTTGAGAAGCTATCACCATGGTTAGGGATAGTTTTTTTTGTTAAGCCAGTATCATGGTTTGGATACCTTCTTTTGAGAAGCTAGCACTTTGGTTATGGATATTTTTTTATGATGATGGCTATGTTATTTTGAATGTTATGGATATACATGTAATAGATGTTACTGATGACTTATATTGTAATAGATGTTACTAATGACTTTGGCTATGTTATTCTGAATGTTATGAATGATGATGATGATGATTGTTATTATTTCTTAGTTTTATGTGGATGTGGATTAGATTTATATTGTATAATATATGTGTTTATCAGGTGTGTTTAGACTCTATTTACAAAGGAAACTCTGTTGGTTTTGAGTCTTATATTTTGCTAATATTATTGTTTCTTCTTAGTGTTAACACACAATGAAGTTGTTGGTGGCTCAATTATTAGCATTGTTTCTGTTACTTAAGCAACTTATGGAACCTAGGCGTGTACGCCAAAAATTATGTACATCAACTTTGAGGGGTAAGATCTATATGCAAGAACTTTTAGAGGGTTCATCAACAAGGATCTATGACCTAATGAGGATGGACAAAAGTGCTTTCATTGTATTGTGTAATCATTTCCAATCTAAGGGGTTACTTAGGGATAGTAAACATGTTGATGTACAAGAAAAGATGGCAATGTTTTTGCAGACTATTAGCCATAACAAAAGAAATAGAGTTATACAAGATCGATTTCAACATTCAGGTGAGACAATTAGCAAGTACTTCCATGAAGTGTTGGATGCAATGATAGAGTGGTCCGGAGAAATTTTGGTTCCACCGCCAAACTTATTTGAAAGGCAGGCAATAATTCGAAGTCATCGACGTTTGAGAGAATGTGCCTTCAAAGGGGCTATTGGAGCATTAGATGGTACGCTAATTAGTGCAAGTGTTCCAGCTGATAAACAAACCCCTTATAGAGGAAGGGGTCAAGGAAAGTGCTTTCAAAATGTTATGGCTATATGTGATTTTGATATGAATTTTATATATGTAGTGGTTGGATGGGAAGGCACAGCGCACGATGCAAGGGTGTTGAACGAAATAGTGCGTAATCCTGCTTTCAAATTTCCAATGCCTCCTCCAGGTAAGGGTCCATCTATGTATATATATATATATATATATATAAACAATTATTTACTTTCTTATATTATTTTAATAATGGTTTTTTACTTTTGATATAGATATGTATTATCTTTGCGATGCTGCATACACACACACTAGAGGATTTATGACTCCTTATCGCAACACAAGGTATTGGTTGCAAGATTTTCGACGAGGAGGTCGTGCTCGAGGTATAAAGGGGGTATTCAATCATGCAGACGCTCAACTAAGGAATGTCATTGAGAGAACATTTGGTGTATTGAAAGCTAGATTTCCAATTTTGAAGGCAATGCCTCCTTACAGTTTGGAGACCCAAAGGGATATAGTCGTTGCTTGCATGGCTATACATAATTTCCTACGTCGAGTTGCATTGGATGACCCATTATTTCAACAATATGAAGATGATGCCATTGAGGTAAATAATGAGGAAGAAATTCAAGTCGAACCTCCACAAAATTTATCCCATAATTTTGGACGGGAAGAGCAAGCTTATATGGTCACTTTACGTGATCAAATTGCTAATCAACTGTTATCACATAGTTAAGTGTTCAGATCTTGTTATCTCTAACGTTAAAGTTAGTTGGACTTTAAACTTTGTTGGCTTTCTTGGACTTTATAGCTTTGTTTTTAGATTACATTTATGTGTTTGTAATTTTAAATGCAAAACAGTTTCATTTATATTAGTGCTCATGTGAATTCTTATTATTGTTAAATAAAGTACCATATTTATGAGATTGATGAGAGTGTAAGAAAGAGAAGAGAAAATAAAAAGAGAAGAGGGAGTAGAAAGAAGAGAAGGAGATATGATCAATCCATAGAAAATAATATAAATAAGGGCAAAAGTGTCAAAAAGTCAATCAGACATAATTTATTAAAAGAATTCAGATGAAAAAACAAACAAACTTAAATTCAATCAAGTCAGATCCAGATGATCTCAGATCCAGATGACTCAGGAAGTCTCAGATTCAGATTTCAGATTCAGATTTCAGAAAAAAAAAACAAACGCCACCTTTGTCAGTACAAGGTCCTCAGAAGTCCGTAGATGTTCATAGACTCTGTCAATATAAGTTCTTTGTTGTCCGTAGATGTCTACGGACTCCGTCAAAATCCCTCAAAGTCCATGGTCTTCAAAAGTCTATCAATTACCACAAAAGTCCCAATTGACTACCGCTGTTAATTAATTCTTCAATAAGCGTCATGCACGTGCGTTTCACGTATTTCTTAAACTGGGAGTAAGTAACTATAGGAAAGAGGAAGAGAAAGACAGAGAAAATTATTTGGAGGGGAAAGAAATTTGAAGATAATTAAGATGGAGAAAATCATTGGAGAGAGATTTAAGGAAGTGATGAGGGTAGTGTGACATGTCCATATTGTCTATTTTTTAGGAGAAAAATTTACAATAATATCCCTATATATTTGCTTAGAAAAAATATTTCCAAGGGTTTGGAATGTAAAAAGCCTAAAAAATGGCAGGCAGTTGGCTTAAATAATAGTATAGATATGGAATAGATCAGGTTACTGGTTATGCTTCATGAATTAAAATAAATGGGGGAATGACCAAAAACTACCTTTTAATAATATTTTGATCCAAAACCTATGTAAACATTTCAAAATAGCCAAAAATTCTAAAATAAGGTGTAAAAAAATATCAAAACTCTAAAAAAATAAATAAATTTTTAAAAAAATTTATATATTTGGAAAGCATTCATTAAGATCTTCAACATGAGACCAGTCAATAATACTTTTTTTTAAAAAATAAATTTTTATATACATAAAACTATTTTTTTAACTATTTTTTATTTAAATTAGATCAAAATCTAAATTTTCATGGTTCAAAATCAGATAATAGCAAAAGAAGAAGTGAAGATCTCGACGAGTGCTTTCCAAATATATGAATTTCATCAAATTCTGTTACTAAAAACTGCATGTAAAAATATTTTTGTAATATTTTTACATTTGTAAAAATATTTTTGCACAAATAAATATACTACTACTTTGACAAAAAAAGTGCAAATACATTTTTGAACTTTGAAAAGAGAAAACTATATTTTAGAACGTTTTAACTAATTTGTTTCCAAATTCCAATTTTTATGCTTTAAAAACAAAAAACATCAAAATAAAAGTAAAGATCTCGACTAGTTCTTTCCAAATATATAAATTTTGTCGAAATATGATATTAAAAACTGCTTGCAAAAATATTTTTGCAAAAAATTCGTACTAAATTTTTTTTTTTTATCAAAAAAATATTGTTGACTGATCTCATCTCAAAGATCTCGATGAATGCTTTTCAAATATATAATATTTATCAAAATTTAATTTTTAGTTTAAGAGATATAATAATTTAAAGTTTAAAAACAAAAAAATAACAAACTTTCTCTCTCCTCCACCTATACACCTTCATAATGACATAAAAATGCCAAATAATGGTATAA
The DNA here is from genome assembly GCA_002174775.1 of Macleaya cordata. Classification (NCBI taxonomy): domain Eukaryota; kingdom Viridiplantae; phylum Streptophyta; class Magnoliopsida; order Ranunculales; family Papaveraceae; genus Macleaya; species Macleaya cordata. Next base: position 16,446 of record MVGT01003044.1, read on the forward strand.
TTGGAACTAAAATTGCACTAAAATGTAGTTTTTATATATTTTGATATTAAAAAGTGAGTAAATGGATATATTGTTTTTAAATATGAGTTTTTGTATAAAAGATCAAAGTTTGTGTAGTAAATGATATTTGGCAGCTATAAAAATGTGTTTTTGACAATTTCTTATTAATAAAGAGTGTTATTATTGCCACTTCCACTTTTGACCGATTGTAGCTTAGGTAGTCTTTTCATTAGTTTTTAATGAATCCACCCAAAACTTATTAGGTGGTGTCCTTTCCTTTTTTTATACATATGGAAGAAGAAACAACAGCCTAATTTACTAACCCTAATTCCATTGCTTCAAAAAATAATATCACTAGTTGAAACCCTAAATTTCAACAATCACTGGAAATGAAAACGGAACCCTAAAGTTGAACGCTTTTATCCCTTTGATTTAGACCTGTCATCTACCGGTTGGATGTTTTTGAGTTAAAAAACTATCTTCCTAAAAATGTAGATGGATTGAATTTAAGAGGCCGCTCCTCTCTCCATACTTGTTCTACACGGGTCTGATTTCAAAGGTGTCCATGTTGAGAATGTGATTCTTTAGTCATTGAGGGTTCTTTGAGGGTTTTTTTACTGTTTTCCCTGGATTAGTGGTTGGTAGGTGTTGTTTTGCTTGGGGTTCTATTGTTGTTTGCTCTGTTGTGGGTTGGGGTGTCTTTGCTTGATCCTCCTTTTTGGTCTTTCTAATTTGGTATTTCTTTGGTATACATTTCTGATGTGCATCCTTTAATATATCACTACTTTTATTCATAAAAAAAATTGATGAACAGTAAGAGTGGTGATGGTGGTAGAAGGGAAGGTCACCACCTAACAAGTTTTGGGTGGATTTATTAAAACTAAAAAAAAAAACTACTTAGGCTGCAAGAGATCAAAAGTTGAAGTGGCAATAACAACACTCTTAATAAATTAATATAATTTTAGATTTAATGGGGATGATGGATATTGCAACATACTTTATTGTAACATTATTGCGACATATTTTTTTGTGGGACTTACATGAAGATGATTTAAGGTCTGATTTTTTGTGAAGATGCTCTCCTCACTATTAAGATCATCATATCAAAAAATAAACTCATTCTAAAACTAACATCTTCAAATCAAACCATAACAATTGACGAATTTAAGTCTTTTTTTACGACCGTTGATTTTTTTTTATACTTTTAATTGGGGTAGAACTTTAAGATAGCCTAAACGGGTTAATTTTTTGACATGATGATCTTAATGGTGAGGAGAACATATTCACTAAAAATTAGACATTGAATTATCTCCGTGCGAGTCCCAAAAAAAAATATGTTGTAATAGTGTTATAATAAGGTATATTGCAATATCCTCTGGTGGAGCGGCCTTTAAAATTTCCATAATTATTTTCCATCTTTTGTACTTTTATTTTTCAAACTGCTTTCTTCGTTAGTATTAAATAGTTGGGGGTGGCTCTTAGACTAGGAGGGGGATATGGCGCAACAACACCTGCAACTGCTGTCAAACCAGCGATCCTTTCATCATCATCATCATCATCATCATCATCATCCGTGCAATAAGAAGAAGCCTGGCTTGCTCGGAACAACAACTGCACTTGGCAATGGCACTCCGTCGTTCTTACCATCTCCTCTTACTCTACTTCACTGTCCTTTTTCTTCTTCTTCTTCTTCTTCGACCCATAGCCATGGAAGCAGAAGAATTTTAATGAGGGCTCTACTCTCCCAAGACGAATTTCATATTCCCCCAAATGCCCTCCTTCAGAAGACCGACCCTAAGTGGCGCGGAGGCTTTAGCTTAGGGGTAGACCTGGGAATGTCTCGCACTGGCGTTGCCCTCAGCAAAGGCTTCTCCATTCGACCTCTAACTGTACTCTCACAATCACAACTCTCTCTCACTCTCTCTTAGGGTTTTTATTTTAATTTTATCTGATGTGATTTTTTAGGTTTTGGAGTTGCGAGGACAGAAACTTGAGCTTCGACTGCTTGACATTGCAGAAAGAGAGGTCTCTCTCTTCTCTCTCTCTCTCTCTCTATATATATATATATAAGAATTGGGTTTTTGTTAAACTTATTACACCTGTTTGATGGCCATTTCTGTTCAAAGAGACGAGAATTTAAATAATTTATTTTATCTTATCAGTTTTTTTTTTTGGGTGGGGGGTTGCGAAATTTGTAGGAAGCTGATGAGTTCATAATTGGGCTTCCTAAATCTGCTGACGGCAAGGAGACGCCACAGTCGAATAAAGTTCGTAGTGTCGCTGGAAGGCTTGCGGTTAGAGCCGCAGAGAGGTGATATATTATGCTTCATATTTCATATTGATTCAGACTTGCTACTCTGATTGCTTACTTTACACATGTAGAGAAAATAATCTCAGCTTTGTAAGTTTACAATTGATCTATTGTTAATGTAGAGAAATATGAATTCTTTGGTTGAGATACTTGTTTGAATTGGATAACTAGAATTCGTCTAAGAACTATTATATGTGGAACATATTCTTATTTGTTTAATATGAAGGTACGTACCCTTATTTGTCTTGAAATCATGCAACAAATGATAAGGCAATTAGGCAGATGTAGATTTTATCGAACAGTTAAATAGAATAAACTATTTTGTGTGAATTAACTATTTTGTGTTTGATTAGTTGAAGCCTTGACTATTGTGGTGAAGTTTCAAAATTAAGCAGTGGGTAGAGGGAGGGTCAGGTTAAAAAATCGTATCTCCAGAATATCACGAATATGACGCTTTTAAGAAAGTCTTCTACTATGTTTTCTGGATTCCACTAAGCTATATTGTTTCACGCATTCTTCTTCAAGAATTAGTTGCTACTTGATTATAACAAAGATTCACTGAGAACTTGAATGCTTTAATATTTTTCTTTATATATGCAACATCATATATAAGAGAAAGAGATTGTGGTTTGGCACCAGCTAATTGTAATACGTATCACAGACAGATGTAGAACATCACTTCAGTAGATAAGTTGAGATTGTGGTCTTGCTTGGTATGCACATATTTTCTTCTTGCAAATATGCAGTGGGCCTCAACTTGTATGAGCTATTGGTTGGGATTAGCGACATATTTGCATAGTAATTTGCATTGGGCTCACAAATAAGAGGTAAGAAGGCTATGAATATTTACTGTTTTGAAAGTGCTGCGAATATTCACGATCTTTTTACCTCTTATTTGTAGGCCCACTGCAAATTAGCATTCAAGTAAATCATTAATCCCTACCAAGAGTCCATCAAAGTTGAGGCCCACTGCAAATTTGCCGGATGCAAATATTTGCAGAATACATTCAGGGCCTGTATCTCAAATGCTTGACAGTTTGTACCAACACAAAGTTGTAATGGTTTAAACCAGGGGATACCTACCAACCAGAAGTAGTAAAAGTTGTTAAGTTAATATGAAGGCAATTAAGCATTTTCTATTTATGTACAAATGTACTATAGGGAAAACAAATTTTGTGGCGTACAACCTAAGCTTTCGTTTTGTGCTTGTATGAGGATTTTCTAGCACTTGAACAATATCATCAAATCAAATGGTCAAATTTCAAACCACTCTGTGGATTAGATAAAGACCAAAATTGCATTTTATTCCTGCAAACCTACAGGATGGAACTAAGCAATAAAGCTATGTCTATAATGACTGATGTTTGTTATCTGAGATGCAATATTAGGAGTGTAGGGTCCCTAGACAGATCATTTCATTCTTATCTGTCCAGTGCTTCCCCAGTGTTTGGCTGATCTGGTAGATGTCCAAACCCCAAAATGTATGGTACCACATCTTAACTAATCTTTTAGTATCTTCAGCAAGCATCTTGTTGTTGAGCCACTTTTGATGTATATAACTTTACATGACTGGTGTTGCAAACTGATACAACATGGTTGGTGCTGCAAAGGAAAATAGAAGTAAATGAAGTGTATAATTCATGGCTTAGATTGATGACGAAAATATCTTTGATAGGTTTACCTATAGAAAAGTGTTCTTGAGAGTGCGTTCATATCCCGAACACTTGAAATACCTAATTCTCATTCACCAGAGAAAAATGAAAAAACTCAAGAAAAATGATCAAAACATGCATAGGCTTTTACGTTGATAAAAATTGTACTTTTCTCTTGTTTTCCTGAAACAATGGTCCTAGGGGATGATGTATCTTTTGTTTGCTTATCCATGACTGGTCACTAGTTTCCTCCAACCAAAGAAACCTCTATTTGCTTCGGATATGGAATATTAATTTCCATCTATGTTAATGCACAGGGGTTGGAGAGTGTACCTGCAAGATGAATATGCCACATCAATGGAGGCCCTTGACTTTATGATTGACATGTAACTATTTTCTTTTGCACATCTTAATTAGTTTGATTTCACATTTACTTTCTTGTATCTATTGATACTAATCAGCATGTTGTACGTTTTCTTTTCCTTGGAAATGATTTGGCTTAGTTTTGTTTTCTTTTGTTATTTTATCATTTCACTGTACGGACCACTGAGTTTGTTAAACTATATCGAGAAAGAAAATGTTTGGACTGGAACACCCTGATTGATACTTTTCACTCTTTTCAGCAAAGTAGTCCAACCATTAGTGTAGTATAGTTGCTTCCATCAAGCTGGTTTAATGATGATTCAAGTTAACTGTTCCATCATTCATTTTGGTTTTGCTATGGGAACTCTGTTGGTTCTGATGATGAAAAGGTGCTACTTTCCCATCCATGTCAAATTGTATGATTATATCGATTCTACTGAATATCTCTGGTTTGAAACTTTCAATAACGTAGTGAAGTCTCAATCTAGCAGTTTCACGCATACTATCAAGATGTTAGTAGCTGAAGTAGTGGAATGGTTTATGCACTATAATAAAATATAGAACTGGAGATAACTTTGTTAATACTCTTCTAGGGGAGTCAAAAAATCCACTCGCCAAGGAAAAAGTGATGCATATGCAGCCATGGTATGCAAGAAATCTTTCATTTTTGTTAATGATATTATATCATTTTTCCTTCAAGAAATCCTCTTTTTGAAATCTTCATATATTCATTTTTTTTTTCATTTTTGACCCAGATGGTGCTACAGAGATATTTTGCGATGTCGGGTGAAGGAAATGAACTAGTTCTTCCTAAGCAGTTGGAACTTCAAGAAAAACTTAGACAAGGTCCACCTAAGGACTTAGATTTCTTCCCTGAAGAACTTGAGGGCTGAGGGGCGTCGGCTGGTCCTATTAGTAAGATTCAAAACCTTCATCAACTTTATGCTCTTTATTACATGTATGTAGTAGTGGCCAACAAATTGCATATCAAAAGCTAGTGAGCCCCTATTCTCTCTATTTCTGATTTTGTTGATGCATTCATGTGAAGGTCCTAAATGTATGGGGTAAAAGCTTTTATGCTACGAGATGACTATGCATGCGTGGTCTATAACCGCCTTCATCCTTTTGTTCACCTATCACCAATTTTATCTGTACGCTGTCCAAGCCGAAAAGAAGAGGTGATAACCTCATGAACTGTTCATAAATTCCTCTAAACTTGATGGTCGGTCTCTGATTCAGTAGAGATGGGAAGACAAGGTCAGATAACTAGCAGCTTATACACATTTGGTTACTCAATTATGAATTCAGCTGACTGTTGATCTGAATTTTGTTTGGCAAGGATGTGTAATTTCTAAAGATGTGGAGTGAATACAGAAGAGCAAAGCATATCTCCAAGTCTACTCTAACGGGAGTTTCTAAAGCTACTGCCTATATTATGGCCAAAGGAGTGTCTTGAAAATGTAGCAGTGAATGGTTTATAGACTTTCTGTTCTCTGTGGGTTGCTAACTTGAACAATTAAATTTATCTGATTCTTTTGCCTAATTTTAATCAAGTATGCTTATTACAATAATAAGTTTTTGGAGTTTCTGCTGGTCAAATATGGAGAATTTTTACGGAAACTAAATTATGGGGTTCAATTAATAAACATTATGATAAAATTGTAGACAATCCTTTACTATCAGTATAAGCTGTGAATGTGATAGTATATTGCTCCTCCGACCTTGGCACCTCTGTGACAGTATAACCAAGATTTCATGAAATGTCTGTTGAATGGATAGTTCGATTTCTGTCAAGTGTATGATTATGCTCTTATTTTTGTTGTTTGTAATTTAGATCACAAAAGTGGAGGTGCTCCCAGATGCCGAATGTTTAGGCTAATCAGTTGTTCACATAAAAATTGGTAGGTACGTTTTTGGTAGCCATGCAAAAGTGCGTGTCTAGTTAGACCTTAGCAAGTAGAGTTTGCACGTCTTGTTAGACCTTCAAAAGTGCGTACTCGCAGAGAGATTGGTGGTGAAGTTGGGAAGTTTGGCTTCTGCAAACTCAGTGTGAGCAGGTTGAAGGAGTGAACTGTCCTGCATGTATTCTTGTCCTGGACAGAATATACAAAAATCGCTTCTTGTTCTTTGTTTCTGCAGTGACATTATGTTCACCCATCATTGTCTTAGCTGTGTGATGTTAAACAGTCAACCTCAGCATCGTCTGACCGTATAACACCCCATGGCTAGATGATGAGTAGTCTGGTTATTCACAGTTTCTGTTTCTCTTCTGACTAAAACAAAACAAAAAAATGTGATAGTATATGAATAGATGGGCAATTTCTAAGCCTACATGGAATAGATAGATATACAGAGGAGGAAGTGAACAAATTGATCTGTTAAGAAGAGATTGATTGGTAAATAATCTGATCCTATCTTCTTTTTTTCTCTCTAGTTGCTGCTTTAGTACAGTTTGTTGAATCCTGAAAGTTGTGGAGATTCACCCAATCTTGGCAAGAACGCTTCTCGCTCTAGAGAGACCTGCAAGCATGCCACTACTTTCACCAGTGATCCCCACACGATCGGTGCACAACAGAAGGCGTAGGCAAATACAACGAGAGCTCTTACGACTCCATCAGAGTACCAAGGGAATGCCATCACAAGCAGGGAACCAAAAATTCCCATCCAAGGTGTCAGGACATGAAGCGCCGGCAGCAGGAAAGTATTAATAGCTATCGATGTAAGTGATGAAGAACCGAGCAAGTAGAGTGACCAGCCAAGGAGTGGATGTACAGTCCGAGGGATGAGGAAGACGGGAACTACGTAGGCGGCTAAGATTGACCACATGGCTATAATCTTGAGCCCTGTTTGTAAGAAGGAGAGGCTCTTGTACGGTCGATAGCATAGCTTGGACAGGTTGGGTCGTGCTAGCCCTGCAGCTGCCATCGCTCCAAGGTATATCAAGGACTGGATCAAGACCACTGGTATCTCAGCACCATACCTGTATCCCCAGAATCCCAAAACAGAAAAAGGTTAAGGAGAGACAGATGCAGTTAGGATTTGTTTGCACCAGTTTTTTCTTGCACCATGTAAATCATCCTCTCATAAAAAGAAAAAGAAGGGATTGGATCATTCTAAAACATTTAACTCATCAATAGATAGTTGAATTTTAACAGGAAAATGAATAGTCGAGAAAGCTTGAACTTACCCAAGTGTTTGTCGACGCTGCTCGTGCCATGACAGGCCTAATGGAAGGACGGGCCATGACCACCAATACCAGGGTTTCATCCATGGTGCGCTTGGGAAGGTGATAACACTGTTAGGTCCACAGGGAATTCGCCATGCGAGCTTCAAATCTGAACCACAATGGAAAATAAGTACATGATGCGTGGAAAATCATCTTCTAACAGTGACAATTATTATGCAAAAGCGAAAAGCCTGCCAAAATCAACAGTAACTTACAGTAGTAAGAAGCATCCATCTGGTAGCCTAAAGGAAGCCTGTAATTGCCATCAAGTTTGGTTCCATTCAGAGGTGGATGGAACATTGGCTTGTCAAGCAAATCCGAGTAGTATCCAGCAAGAAAACCTTGGTCTGCACCGTCCGGGTTGTCTCGCCCGATCTCTAGTTCATGAAGCATGTTCTTGAACACCTCCTTTGATGGCTTTAGACCACCAAAACTCAAAATTAGGGGATTCTAACCACAATTTTTTATTTATTTATATTTTTATGAGAGAACTGAAATTGAGAAATCAAACAGGCAATTTTGAAGTGATGGAGGGAAATTTTACTTGCACCTAACTTATTCTTACACTTTATTTACACCTTACATATTGAACTTTGATTTTTTGTGATTGATGTTCTGTTTTAAAACTTTTAACCCGTCAAAAGTTCACAGAGGTTTTATCCAACCATTCATTTTACTGTTGATTTACGGTCAAAATTTTGGGTTAAAAGTTTTAAAATGATGTTATTTTTTTTACGAAGACAGTGTACGTAATCAACCTATCACCCTCACAAAAAAAAAGTAATCTTTATGTGGACCCACACAGCTGTGTATAAATGCTGTTTAATAATAGGTAGGGTGTTAAAACACAAAAAAAAAATGAAAAACAAAAATGATAAAGATAATAATAATGAGGGTAGTACCTGCAAGACGAATAGACCGGTGTGGAAGATGCAAGGGTTGATGAAGACGGCACAGAATTGACCGCACTGAAACAGCTCATCGGTCTTCTGGAGGAAGAGATTGTCGGAGTCGAGCATGACCACCCGGTCGTACCCAACCAGGCTCCATGCGTAGAGCTTGTTAAGGGTCAGCTTGAACCTCTTGTTGAAGTTTGGTTGCTTTTGGTATGGGTTCTCTACGTTCTTCACTATCACGACCTTTGCTCCATCTTCCTTTTCTCTGTACAGCAAAAACCCAAAGCAAATCTTTCTTTATATGAAGAATTTTATAGATCATTCCATCAGTTAAAACTGCAAGCAACTATTTATTCGGGTAGTAAATGGAAGGTTAGAAAAAAAAAAAAAACATTTCAACTCTCAAATCTTTGATCAAAAGTGTTCAATCAGGAACTGAATATTTCCACCCAAAGGTATTACATGTTACACCCAATTTATTTTACATTCTACTTACACCCCACCTGTGGGCCAGGGCAAGAATGGATATGATTCTTAGGGTTGACTTTCCTTTTTAACTTTATTTCTTTTTTTGGATGATCTCCTTGTAATATTATACATAACAATAAAGAGAAAAATATATATATATTATTCTAAATTTTTTAACACCATAAAATATGAAGTTCACTGAGAAAATTGTGAACAAGATTACAAAAAGAAGTTTAAAAAATATAGAACGACCAAACTAACCTTCAATCTTTTTAAGTTTTCTTCTTCTTTTTGGAGTTAAATATGCATATATTTCAAATTCAAAATTGAGAAATTAAAAGAGATAATTTTTCATACAAGGATAATTTAAGAATTCAAACAAATAATGTTTTGTGTTGATCATGAGAGGAAGGAATACTTTTAAATTTTCAAAGACATTTAGAAGGAGAAGTCTTATTAGTCAGTCACAAAACAAACGTAAAAAGGGTGGTAATGTTTGAATATCAAAGTTCTAATTAATCGATGGATATCAATTCAAACTGATATTCGTGGGCCCAACAAACGGAACTCCTATTTGATGTGGGGGCTTATTACTTATTAGGACAGAAAAATTAAAATCAGAAACAGAAAAAAGAATCCAACACTGAGATCCAATAAGTTGTCCGTTTCATTTCTGCCCTGCCCTTCCCTCCCCCAGCCCCAAAATCACCGGAAACGTTTCCTTTTTCATCCCAAAAATAAAATCAACGGCTCCGGATATCCTGGTTCTGTTTTATAGCAAACATGTCTAAATTACCCCTCGCTGTTTCCAGCACATTTTAGCGAAAATCTAGAGAGAGAAAACAATAAAGCTTTTTGGACAGATTTTTTACAAAACCCATGCCAGACGCGACGCTTATGTGGCATGGTGGGACCTACCACTTTTTCCTTTTAAAAGTGTTTTGAGGGGTGTCTAACTTATGTGGCAGTGGGACCCACCATGCCACATAAGTGTCCGGCATCCGTTTTGTAAAACGGTCGGTCCAAATAGCAGCACCGGAGAGAAAAACAGAGGAGAGAGAGAGAGAGAGACAGAGTGTGTTTGGGTTGGGTTGTACTTACAGAGCTTGAATCCATCGGATCGGAACATCGACAGAAGCAAGAACGACAAGATCGGCTTCAACCTTCAACTTAGACAGAGATCTGAGCATCACCCGTGTCGCTACATAGAACTCATAATCCCTTGGTGTTCCCATGTACATCATCGCCACGTAAGCATTCCTGTACGAAGACCTCTTCTCCGCCACAACTGCTACTTGATGATCACCACCACCACTAACCCCAACCACAGTTGGTAACATCAACGACGAAATAACAACAGCTCCTACTAACAAGATTAAAGCTTTCAAAAACCCTAATTTCTTCATCATCATTAAAGATTCAAACAAAGATATATAACCCAGCAGAAAACAAAATGTTTCTCTGTAAAAGAAAAGAAAAGAAAAAATAGCTTTATTTGTCTTCAAAATTTGATCTCTTTACTTTCTCTTTCTTTCTCATCACCATGATTCTTGATTAATCTCTACCCAAAGTTGAAACCCTCGCCCCACGATATCTTTAGAAAACACCGGAGTGAATGGCTGTGGAAGGATGGATCCCAACGGAAAGTAGCTGGAAGAAAGTTTTTCAGATGATAAGAACTACTCCGGAAAGTAAAGTTCCTCAGCCGGCCTAGAGAGAGAAAGAGGAGAGAGAGAGAGATGGGGTTTTGGTTTTTTTGTTTCTGAGTAGAGAAGAATCGAACGGAATCGAATACGAATATAAATTGGAATAGAAACTTGAGAGAAAAGGGTGAAAAACAGCTTTGTTTGATCAATTTAATTAATTAATTGAATTCAATTTTAATTAATTTAATGGGATTTTTGGATATACAGAGTTGCAGCTGGGGCCCACATTTGAAGCCGTTAACAACGCGACCGCGTCCCAACTCCCAACAACCCACAACTCTAACCAGGTAAAGAGGTTCCCAGTCGGCACCTCAAATTTTTATTTATTTTTTATTACATCGGGTGTCACTAGAGAAAAATAAGAAAAAATCGTCCCCCTTCCCCATCCGAGGAGCGAGAGTGATTCGTTTTAACCTTAGTAACTGAAACTTTGGCATAGGAGTGACGCTCCCGCTTCGGAATTTCGCGCTCCCACTTCGAACTACGTTCTGACGCTTCGACTCCGAAGGTATTTTAGAACTAAGAACATTTTTTAATCGGCCGCCCCGACATTCCCGCTCGCACTTTCGTTCCCGTTCCGACCCGCACTCTAGTTACTTAAGTCTTAACTAACGGTGGGGATGCCAACCACTGGCTACAAACCAGTTTACCTGAGTACTAAATCGAACAGGAACTGATGATTTTCTCAATTTTGATACAAGAAATATTAACGAACTGTTTTATAATATTATAATAATTGGTTTCATTTTTAGGGTACTTGATGTTAAATAGAAATGGAATCGAATGATTTACAAATATAAGGGCCCGTTTGGTTCGCGATTGGAAAACTTGTTTTCAAAAACTAATTTACACCTAAACTAATATGCATTTTGTACTACATCCAAAACTGTTTTAGGATTTCCAATAAAATCATGTATGATTTTACAAAACAAAAAAATATTATTTTCTTTGTTTTCAATTTAGAATTTTATAGTAAAGTCAACAGAATAGTTTTAGATGTGATAAAAAAATGTAGTTAATTTAGGTGTAAATTAGTTTTTGAAAATAAGTTTTCTAATCGCGAACCAAACGGGCCCTAAATTTTCCATATCTCTCAATATTTTTGAATATTATTACCTGCCCGAGAGGATTATATCATGCTTTGACCAACAATTTTTAAACAATAAGGGTGCTTTTTAATTTCTTTAAACTTGCTAGGTATGCCTAAAACATATGATAATAAAATTGATTAGATTAATTTACTAATATAAGAATCATAGCATTGCTTAGCATGCGGTGAATATTCACGATAATTTGCCTATTTGCGATTACTTGGTGCAGTTATGTAGGCCCTTCTTGGTATTCAACGAATATTTGCAGCATGCAAATGCTAAGAAATGCCTAATTTTTATTAGTTTTTAGTGGTATACCTTCATCGTCACTTGGAGTGGGATTACAATTATAAGATGAAATGGCAGTGAATATTTGTTGCACTTTCAAAACTGTGAATATTCAGAACTATTATGCCACTTATTTATAGACTCACTCTAAATTAATATGAATATGTACCACCAAAAACTAATAAAAATTAAATATTTTCTAGCATTTGCATGATGAAATTTTCGTTGGATACTAAGCGGAGCCGTAATGCCAAATATTTGCATCAATTTGTAAGTGCTGCTAATATTTACTATTGTTACCAATCAACAGTAATTTTTTTGGAATAATGCTATGCAAAAATTTGCATGATTCGAATCACAACTGTACACCAAAGAGGGCCTATATATTTAAGTTTTGAGTATAATATTGTTAATTTAAAAAAAAGTTCAGAATAGTTGCCTGTTAGTCAATAACATCTGACTATAGGCAAGCAGTTATTATGTCCACAATGTCGATGAAAGAAAGGATGAAGTGAAGTGGTGAATGATTGTGTTAACAACCACTTATTCTAAAAATTTGAACAGTTAGGAATAGGTGTAATAATCTTTATCACGTAATTATGTTGGGTCTAATTGGTGCGCTATATGGCCCACGTTCATCTAATACTACCCCTCAGTAGAGCATAAGTATTATCCCAACAATAATTTTTTATGCTGGCATTGAGATTTAAAACCTCTAACCTCTTAGATGTCTCACTCGATCTCTTACACTATTTTAACAACCACTTGTTTTAAAAGTTGGAATTATTAACATGTTTTTAAGATATTTCTACAGCGGCGTTGCCTGTATTACAAAGCATAATTGTTTATATAGCTAAAAAAAATAAAAATAAAAAAATAAATAAATAAATATTAGTATGGATAAATAACGACTGATGAGATTTTTTTTTTTTTGAAAAAAGATCTTTTTAAATCGAGATCCAACAACTTAATTCCAAATGATGGCATACTCAGTAGGCAAAATGTATGGAGAGGGCAAAGCTTTTATACGAGTGTGTAGGAAAGAGCGAGGAAATGGGTTATCTACACGTGGCGATAAATTGTTTTTTGTCCACTTTTATTTCTTTTGATCAGCTTTGTCTACTTTAATTTTATTAAATTAAAAACTTTCTGAACTTTAATAAATTTATATTTTTGAAAACATTATTTAGAAATTATTAATTGCAAACATTTTTTCATTATTGTTTGAAAATTACACCAGAACAAAATATCATGGTTCATGATGGAAGCACAAATTGGTCTTTAATAATATAAAATTAAGATAAGCTTAATTTTATTTTTTATTAATACCCTTATATATAAAAGAAAAGTAAAAGAACACGTATTAGAAGTTTGGCTTAATTTATTGTATATAAAACTAATATGATGCCAAACTGATTAAATTAATTAATTAATTTAATTTTTTTTACTGTGTATCTCAAAGGATAAGCCATACATATAAATAGTTAAAATTAATAATTTGTAGAGCTGACAATTTAATTATAAAATAATTTGTAAATTTTATAAAATGGACAAATCATTTTCTAAATTCTGTATTATTCATTTCACAAAAACTTTAAATAATTTTTTTTATCAGAATCCCCAAACAATTGCTACTTGTACTCGAAATAAGTACCCAATTGTTTTCCATTGTAACCCTTTTGACTGTGTGTAGATAGAATTCGTTTCTCTTTAAGTTGTTCTTAAAAAAAACAAAAAAAAAAAAAAACGAAAGAAAGAAAAAAGAAAACTTTTTGGTTTGACCCGACCCAAGTAATTGATTTTTGGTATTAAAAATAGCTTTGTTAATGTCGGCATTCTCATGCGCGCAGAACCAGCGGGATGCCTTAGGACGAAGACTCTGTTTAGCACGTTGGCACACCCACTTTGTCAACTTGTCTTTGTTTATTGACTTTTAAAAGATAAACATTCATTCCACCGAAACGCTTCATTATCTAATGATTTATTATTTACGAGAGCAGTTCCAATACATTACCTTTGCTTGTGGAGTCTACATGCACGCGAGTAAGAACTGATTTTTTTTTTTGAGTAAGTTTTTCCAGAAATCACCTCTATCGAAATTTAACTAATTTTAAAATTTGTAATTTAATCATCTAATTTAATAATAAAATATATAATTTATTCACTGTTAATTTTTCAGTAACGGATGGTAGGTTTACAAATTTTAGATTGGACTGATTTTTTTTTTGTAAATAATCATTCTCATAAAAAATTAATTTTATTTTCATGAAGTTCTCGCCATTATAACCAAATAATATAATAATGATATCAATATAAGGACGTCATTGAAAGTGCTCTTTATTTTTATATGCTCAGGTGAGGGTTTCTTAGGCTAGTATACTATATAATTAAAAAAAATAAAAAGTTTGGGGAAGGATTAGGGCTGTCAATGGATATTCGAAAATCCGTATTCGATTCGAATCCGTATTCGAAATTTTAAAAATTATCCGAAATTTTCGGATATCGGTTCGGATTCGGATACTGTTTTTCGGATAATTACTTTTTCGGATACGAATTCGGATGTAGAGTTTTTTTATCCGATAATATCCGAATCCGATAACTCTTGTATACATATAATATGATGCACCTGTTATACATAAAAAAAAGTCTAAATCACTTTACCTAAGTGTTAATGTTATTCTTATGAGATACATCGAATCAAACTCATGTTTAATAAAAGTTAAAACCCTTTCCTAAATTATTTTGTCTCTGATTTTAACTCTTCTTCCAAAAACTCCAAACCCTAAAGATAACTCTTTGGCGGCAGATTCATCACATCATCGCCTCCAACAAGTATCCATAGCCAACATAATATCCAGGTAGAAATCTCTCACTCCCTTTCTCTCTTTATTCCAGGAGATGGATTCAAGGCTTCCAAAGACAGTTGAATCCCTGCAACATCAGATCTACTTCTCACGCTCATATATATTCTCACCGCTCAGATCTATTTCTCACTGCTTCTAGATTTGTCTTATCACCGCTCAGATCTGCTTAGAGAGGGAAGGAAAATTGGAAAAATTGTAGAAAATCATCTGATGGTAGGAACAATGTTTATAAATCTGTAAATTTTGTTTGTTTTTGCAATTTTTTTCTTTTTTCTGTACTACAATTCTCCATGTACATAAATATGTAAGTTTTGTTTGTTTTTACAATTTTTTCTGTATAGATTAATTTTGGTTTTAATATATACATACACATATATATATATATATATATAGAGACGAATTTATTTATTTATTTTTTGTAATTTGAAGAGATAAAGAAGCCATTTCTTTTCCATTCATCCTTCTTATTTTTCTTATCGGTGGAATCGGATATTATCCGATATCCGAAAACCTTATCGGATTCGAATTCGGTCACTACATTTAGACATCCGTCGGATATCAAATCGGATTCGGATATGAAATAAAAATTTCGGATTCGAATTCGGATATGGCCATATTCGATCCGATAAGCTACCGTTTACACCCCTAGGAAGGATGCGCGGGGTTAAGGGGACCCTTAGAAAGTGTATTTTAGGCTTTAGTCCTTCGTCGTTGTATAGTTTCAAATTTTGATATTTCCTTCAAATATTTTCAAGAGATTCAAGAGAGTCTAGCAAAAAAAAATAAAAAATTCCAGAGGTTAAACGCATCCCTAGGATTTTGGTCAAGGTTATTCATTTGGTCAACACGATGTGCAAGGTCACCTATGTATGTATTGTCTGTATCAGCTTCAAATATTCAAAGTGGCCATTGACCAACATTTTCTTTCAAAGTGGTCATGACCAATATTCAAAGTCGTATGACTGCGAGCTGTAAGGAAACGTCTCTTCAATTCAATTATGGTTTGATATGAAAGATTTTGCTAGAGTGACATAAAAATGGTGCCGACACCATCCACAACACCAACGGGTTAGGGTCCACTCCAATGGATGATTTTTAACCAGAATGTTCTATTCATCACGTAGATCATCTTTACAAAAACTTAGCTAATTATAGAACTTCTAACCCCATCTAAAGTTGACTATATTCCTCACCATTTATTTCTTCCCGTTGATTGAAATCAACTTTTTAAGGAATGTGACAACGTAGATGTTTCCCCAGTCCTTCTCATCAGTTGCAGGGTTTGGTGGCCCGAAATTGACTTGGCTTCGCCAAAAGGCCTCATCTTAAGAAGCCCGGCTCGCGAGGCGTCCCTCTCGCAGTAGGGAATCTCTCCCTCGCCTCGCTCTTGTGACATGCTATGTTTCCCCTCTCCATTCCCAAGTAAAGGGTGAGTCCCATGCGTCAGTTTGTGGATCGCGGTCTCACGCACTAATCCCTACAGGTGCCCGTAGAAGGCCGGCCGCCCTACCTAAACCAATCATCATATCAGTCCCTAAGCCCCATTGCTGGAAATTAGAGTTCGAAGTTTTAGAATTGACTGATCTTTTGTGAGAATTATCTATATGGTGAGGTGAACATTTTCATCAAAACTCAGACCTTGGTACGGCTTTAACCCCTTGGGGTCGAAATTAACACCAGTTTTTAGGGGCACGCTAGCAGGGTCCATATATGAAAACCTACAAAAACCATTTCCAATTTTGGTTCTCTCTTTGAGATTTTTCTGATCTTTAAGAGCATGGCTAGTGCTCTCCCTCAAACCCACTAAAATTTGGTTTGGGTTTGAGGTTTAGGTGTTGCGCATGGCTAGCGGAACGCATGGCGTTCTCGCAGAAATGTTATGTGATGTGAATTTAAACTAACCTAAATTAAAAAATTAATTTAATAAAATAATACTCGTAAGTGCACGAATCATACATAGATATGGTTCGTATTACGAGGTCGATCCCACGAGGACAAGAATAAAAAGTATCAAATTAAATCTAAAACTAATTAAATCTTAATCCTAGCAATTTGAATTCGGAGATGAAAAAAAACTAGTGATTGAATTAAAGCAAGAAAATTAAACAACTAATTAAAAATAATTGAGTAAACCAATAGGAGAAACTACTAAGGTTTTCAGAATCCACTTTGTAGAACCCACAATAATGATAGGTATAGATATTACTTTTTTTCTCGTTAACTACTACTAAGCTAGTAATCAAACATGCTAATATGAAGATTGAACATTAAAACCCTTTTTAAAACAACCTAATAGATTATTCCACTTCACTTGAAAGATCAAAAATAAATTAACCCTTGTATTCGAAACACCGAAAAACACAGATTATCCACTTTTGATATAATATTTTATAAAATCAAGTCGATAATTGGTAGAAACTATCTCAAACTATATGTAAGATCACCACATTTGTCCGAGATTTCATCCCTAACAATTATACGAAGTACGAATAATTAAAACATTAAAAATACTTTCGAGAAGAAAAATAAACATCCATACACACCATTATTGTATCATCCACAAAGCTTCATCCTTAACCCTAGTTGAAGGTTTAGCTACACATACTTGAAGAAACAAAATAAATAATTAAATAGTATTCCATTGGATCAAATAAGTGTACTTACAAAATTATCCCAAGATTACACTCTAGTCATACTTCTCTCCTGTCGATTCTCTCTCACGAACTGTATGGCAATAGCCTCTTCCGAACTCACGTGGCAAGTATTGTGCGTACCTGGGGCAGCAACCCTTTTCTTTCTTTCTCTCTCTAAAAAAAACTCACGAACAACCTTCAGTCTCTGTTTACGGCAACCCTCTTTGTCTAACCCTCTTGTCCTCTTCGTCACCTAACGGACCCTTTTTATTTATAACCCGTGAACTTGGAATTAGGATTTGCCTTATGCGTTCTACTAGATATAAGAATGAATCCAAAATAGTTCCAATATGTACTGATTTCCATGGATTGCACAAATACCCTATGGTGCCCTAATAACATTTTGCGGGTGACTTTATCACTTTTGCTCGGTTCGACCCAAACGTCCATATATTACTTTTGTTTGTACTACGAACTTCGCCAAATGGTATAATTTGCCAGTTTTACTGCATTTTGCCCACCCACTCCACTTATATTTCCTGTATACAAATAAAATATATTTAATTAATTCAAAGTAAATAAAATAAGTGACTAACTTATATAAATATAGGGCACTAAATATAATATATATATATGATTAACAAATACCCCCAGACTTATATTTTGCTAGTCATCGAGCAAAACTAAAACTAAACCTAATGAAAACAATAAAATCCTAACTCACTTTCGCAGGAATCGCGATTACACTTAACATGTGCAACAAGCTGTTCAACCCCTAGGTTACCCCTAGTGGAGGAGTGTTGTCTCATGAGGATTTGCAGTTAATCTACCCACAAAATTATAAGTGCTCAAAATGAAATAGGGTCCACAATACCACAATACTGTTTCAGAAAAATTATGTAGTAAATTAGAAACATAAGCAATTAACAACAAGATTTTTAACAAGCTAATAAACATGAATTAGAGTTTACACTATCCGAACACTAAAAACCTTTCACAAATACTCAAGTGTAAGAGTGCGTAAGTAAATAGCCCACAAGAATACAATTTTAGTTTTGAGAAAGTACAACTTTGATCACCTTCCCAATACATTTCGCCTCGACTTCAGCCTCATGGTTATACCCTAAAAAATAAAATGCTCATAATTGTTTCACTCTCATATGTGAGCATGAATCAAACACAAAACAAAGGACTCATATATATTTTGAAGAACGAACTATTTTCAGAGGACTGATCCCATAGAAAAGAATACCAACCACTACATTGAGGATGGGGATGCTTACTCAACTTCTTACCTGATCAACAATCTAACCTCTCCTTTTCTAGTATCTAATAGGTTCTTAGAATGGGTAAAATGAGATTTATATAGGATAGAAATCGTATAAGGTTATAGGATTTCTGAGAATATAGGGGCTTTGAGTCGTTAAGCCGGACACTTCTTGAATTGTACATCTTCACTTTTTATTCAGTTGTTCTTTTTTGACTTGAATTTCGAATTTTTCTTCTTTTTCTTTACATTTTTTTTCAATTTTTTTCTTTTGTAGAAAAAAATACCACTTCTTGCATATAACTTGATTTTGATATAGATCAGATGAAGACAATATACTGAACACACACTGTCCTTATTTTCTTTCCTTGATCATCCCTATACACTTCTCAGAAATAATGAATTGAATGCATTTATGGTGTTGAGGTGATGGGGTGAAGGCTAGAACAGTTGTTACTAATGGAATGATAATAGATTTTTTTAGATGGCTATGAAGGTGAAACCTAAACCTATTAAATTATCTACCAAGTCAAGAGAGGTATGTCATGTATCATCTCAACTACAAGACTGAGATTTTTACAATCCTGAGGTCACCCTCAGTGGTTGAAAAATTATGGCACTAATGAGATCAAAGAAAGTACCGAACAAATAACTGTGAGAATGAGTAGCTCTTCATTCTACTCAGAATTTGCGCAGAAGAGATCTCTCAACGGACAATGAAAGGCCAAAAAAAACTCACATTAGGTAAATAAGTCTCCACTAATGATTATTTGAGATCTCTCAGTTAGGCTCTTTCTTCACTTAGGTTACACCAATGTGGCTATATGAATGAATTTCTCTAAGACTCAATATTTCTGAAAAACTTTTAGCAAAGGGATAATATAATAAACTAAAATTCAAAATTTATTAGTAAACTAAAAATCAATTTGTTAAAATCACAAAGATTCTAATTCACATTTAAATTTAATTACATCATCAACTTAAACCCTATTCAATTTTGAGACTTATGGACACAAAAAAAATTAACTTTTCTCAATTTTTCTCCCTTACCCCCTGTAATACCCCAAGAAATTTTATAGCATAAATATTCAACACTTGACCAACATAATTAAGTTAGTATAAAAGTATGCCCATTTGGATAAGTATTGATTTGAAAAATAAATTTTTCATATGCATGGTAATATGCATAGAAACTCATAATATACTTTAAGAGAGTTATCTCTAAAAAAAAAAAA
>MVGT01003044.1:37124-62984 GCA_002174775.1 Macleaya cordata
TTTTATTCATAAGAAAAATGAATTAAAGGAAGTTTAATAATAACTTGTCATCTAGATTAAAAACAAATCTAGATGGTATCGGTAATGGGAGACCCCCATAACACCTGCAGGTACCATTGAGTTCCGACTTGAGGAGACGGTAGACACCGATGAAATAGACCTAAAATAATGGTTAATTGTTTAAAAAGAAAGATCTCTTTTTGATACATTAATATGATGATTTTTGCATGTTTCAAATCTAGTATTTTTGGATAGTTTGCACCTACTGAGTTTTACTCACCCCTAAATTCCCCCCACAGGTTACGTTGAGGGTGAAAGATTCAAAGATGTACAGATTAAGAAGCAGATAGCTTGTATTATCAAATTTGTATAAATATAGCTGATGAATTAAACTATTATTGTATCACTTGGGATAAGGGTTATTTGTATTAATTCTTATTGTTTTGACATTCATATAAACTTAGATGTTAAGTTTTAAATTATATAATTTATGTATTAATTTACATTTAATTTTCGTCAAGAATAATTGAATTAATTAGGTTTTATACGAAATTGTATAATTCTCGTAATTCATACTATCAGATTTATAAAACGGTATTTTTGGACATGTTCCAGTCAAAATTGAGCCGAGTCCATTTCTGACAAAATTATAGATCTCGAATTTTACTTTTCAAAAAGGTATTATACCATGTATTTCTAATTTCGGGTTAGAGAGTAATTTCTCTTCAAAGTTACTGATTTTTCAAAAATTGTTAAAAAGTTAAAATTATATTTTCTGAGTTTTTACACGTCCGGATCAGTACTTAGGATGCATATTTGGGCCCTTTGTTTTCAGAATTGGCCTTAGGCTATTTCTGATGAAATTGGAGATCTGTGAATTTAGTTTTTATAATAGTTTTATTTGTAAAATTCGGATTTACGGTTAAGTAGATATGCCTATTTTACTCGACTGTATGCAGTTTACACGAAAATTATCTTCAAAATGTTACATTCTTATTTTTCTTTGACTTAGACCGATTTGGACGAGTCAAAGAGCATTGACCTAAATATTGGTTGACTTGAATTGACTTTGACTTAGCTAGAGACTTAAGTTGACCTTTACATTGACTTGGTTGACTTGGGCCTGACTTTAAGATAACCAATGTTGACTAAAGTAGACCATTAATAAAATGTTTTTAAATTCATTGTCTTTCAAAAGTAAAGTAAATAAATTTTATTCGATATTTTTACTTACACTTCTATTACACTAATCACGCCTTGATTTTTGAACTCGATGAATCGGGTCGGATTTAGAGTACTAAAAATCGGGGTGTGACAGCTTGGTATCAGAGCACAAGTTCCTGATTTCTTGGGCTTGTGAGTTCTAAACTCTTATTATATTATAAACTTTTCTTTCATTACAAAATTATTTTTGTTTTGTTTTCTCGCATAAATAAATCATATAAAATTTCTTTTCTTTTCCTTACTCATTTATAGGATTGAGTAAGAATGTGTTCAGCTTAGAACCAAAATAAATAGGATAAACCCTGTGTTGTTTGGAGTGGGATAATAACTAAAAATCTTATTATAATACGGTTGATTGTATATAGTTAATAATTAAGGTTTACTGCTAGTAAGACCTTAGTAGGAATTATTTGTTTCCTATAGAAGTTGTGCGTGGAGCAAGTTGATCTATTTAGATGATCATAGAATACATATAAGAGAGCACACTTGAATGGATAGTAAAGTTGATGCTTAATTTTTGTATGTATGTTCAATAATGTTGAAATACATGCTTGTATGAATAGTAATAGAGTATATATGAATAGTACCTTGTATACATGAATAATATCATATACGTGAATAGTATTCGAAGAATAGTATCAAAGTGACAATAATATGTGAATTATATTCTATAAAGAATATTTGATAAATAATGCAACACAGTTGTGAATAATGTTGTATACGTGTACAATACCGTATATGTGAATAATGTCACGGGAATAGTGACCTTGACTAATAGTGCATAAATTAAATTTTATGATGAGAATTTGATGAATAGTATATTATACAACTTGTATACGAATCATGCTATATGATTTGGTGAATAATATTTTGTGAATAGTATGGTACACGTAAATAGTGATTATCTACTTAAATAGTATATACGCGCGAAATAATACGTATATGTGAACACTAAAATATTGATTTATTCTATATGACTTAGATTTACAAATAATGCAAGAAAAATAATTTTTGAATAGTAAAATATATATAGTAATATATATTTGAATAGTAACATACACGCGAACAAATAATGTTGTATAAAATACCAAATTATACCACGTAAAACTAGATTTACAAAATGAAGTAAATCAAGTATTTTATGTAATAAATAATAATACAAATGAAATAGTATCTTATATGAACAATACTGTATACGTTGTATTGTATCGTATACAAAATCAATGTAGTAGATATACATTGTATAAAATGAATAAAATTTAAAAATAAATAAATTATTTTCATGTCGTAAGTACTAATATCATACATATTTTTGAACANATTATATCATGTATTTCTAATTTTGGGTTAGAGAGTAATTTCTCTTCAAAGTTACTGATTTTTCAAAAATTGTTAAAAAGTTGAAATTATATTTTCTGAGTTTTTACACATCCGTATCAGTACTTAGGATGCATATTTGGGCCCTTTGTTTTCAGAATTGGCCTTGGGCTATTTCTAATGAAATTGTAGATCTGTGAATCTAGTTTTTATAATGGTTTTATTTGTAAAATTCGGATTTACAGTTAAGTAGATACACCTATTTTACTCGACTGTATGCAGTTTACACGTAAATTATCTTCAAAATGTTACATTCTTATTTTTCTTTGACTTAGACCGATTTTGACGAGTCAAAGAGCATTGACCTAAATATTGGTTGACTTGAATTGACTTTGACTTAGCTAGAGACTTAAGTTGACCTTTAAATTAACTTAGTTGACTTGGGCCTGACTTTAAGGTAACCAATGTTGACTAAAGTAGACCATTAATAAAATGTTTTTAAATTCATTGTCTTTCAAAAGTAAAGTAAATGAATTTTATCCGATATTTTTACTTACACTTCTATTACACTAATCACGCCTTGATTTTTAGACTCGACGAATCGGGTCGGATTTAGAGTACCAAAAATCGGGGTGTGATACCCCCAAACTTAAATCAAACATTGTCCTTAATGTTCCTAAATATAAATCTAAGAGATAATATGAACACAAGAGAGATGATAAAATAAAAATAAGTACAAGAAAAGAGATTACCATAAAGTGAATCAGTGCCAAAAAATAGCATGGGTTGCCTCCCAGCAAGCGCTAAGTTTAATGTCTTTAGCCAGACAGATAAAAAAATCAATCCTGGTAGACAGGATCTTCCAGAAGAGTTTCCTCAACTTCTGGGGAAGTAACTCTAAAAACGGTTTAAGACATTGACCCTTAACTTTTAAAATATTACCGTTTTCAGTGTTCTTGACATCGACAACCCCATGTAAATATATATGATGAACTTCGTCTATCTAGAACGTAACTTACCAGGAAATAAATGCAACCTAGAATTATACAAAAGGACTTTCTGACCAATTTTAAGAGATTTTCGATTAATATTTTTATCATGAAACACTTTCATTCGGTCCTTACATGTTTTGGCACTGTGATATGCATCATTCCTAATTTCCTTCAGCTCATTAAGTTGAAGTTTCCTGTGTGAACCAGCTTTATCTAGGTTAAAATTGAGTGTTTTGATTGCCCAGTATGCTCTATGCTCCAATTCCACAAGCAAGTGGCAGGCTTTGCCAAAGACAAGCCGGTAAGGTGACATCCCAATTGACGTTTTAAAAGCAGTACGATATGCCCAAAGCACATCATTTAGTCAAAGTGACCAATTTTTGCGGTTCGGATTAACCATTTTTTCTAAAATCTATTTTATTTGCCGATCAGAGACTTCAACTTGGCCACTAGTCTGTGGGTGATATAGGGTAGCAACTTTATGAGTAATCAAATACTTTTTAACCAAAGATTCAAATGCACGATTACAAAAGTGCTTACCTCCATCACTGATAATGGCTCGAGGGGTTCCAAAATGAGATAATATATTATCATTTAAGAACTGGACTACAACTTTGTGATCATTTATTTTACCAGTTACCGCCTCGACCCATTTGGAAACATAATCAACCGCTACAAGAATATATAAATTGCCAAAAGAATTAGGAAATGGACCCATAAAATCAATACCCCAGACATCAAAGATCTCAATTATTAAAATATGGTTAAGAGACATTATATTCCTGCGAGTAATATTCCTTAACTTCTGATAACGTTCACACGCCTTACAAAACACGTGGGAGTCACGAAAAATTGTGGGCCAATAAAGACCACACTGCAAAATCTTAGCAGCAATTTTTTCGAACTAAAATGACCCCACATGCATGATCAAGACAAAAAGAGATGACACTAAGATGCTCACTATCAGGGACACATCTCCTAATGCTCTGATCAGGACAATACTTAAACAAGTAAGGATCGTCCCAAAAAAAGTAATGTACCTTGGTTAAAAATTTAGACTTATCTTGTGTAGTCCAATGTGATGGCATTTTGCCAGTAACAAGATAGTTCACAATATCAGCGAACCAAGGTAATTGGGAAGTAGTAAAGAGTTGTTCATCAGGGAATGTCTCGACAATAGGTAAGGACTCAGATGAAGAATCTATGATAAGCCTAGACAAGTGATCCGCTACTACATTTTCAGAACCTTTCTTGTCCCGAATTTCAATATCAAACTCTTGTAGTAACAATATCCAACGAATTAAATGTGGCTTACCATCCTTCTTTGAAATAAGGTACTTAAGCGCAGCATGATCAGAGTGGATGATGACTTTAGACCCTAAGAGATAAGACCTAAACTTATCTAAGAAAAATACAACTGTTAAAAGCTCTTTCTCAGTGGTAGAATAATTTAATTGTGCATCATTCAGTGTCCTACTTGCATAATAAATTACATAGTGTAACTTATTTATGCGTTGCTCTAAAACTGCTCCAACTGCATAGTCAGATGCATCACACATAATATCAAAGGGCTCACTCCAGTTAGGGGGCTGAATAATAGGGGCAGAGGTCAACAACAACTTAAGCTTCTCAAAAGCTTTTGAACACTCATCATAAAAGACAATGCAGCATCTTTAGCAAGTAAATTACAAAGTGGTCTAGAAATTTTGCTAAAGTCTTTAATGAATCGACGATAAAAACTAGCATGACCTAAGAAAGACCTAATTTCTTTCACTGTACGTGGCTTAAGAAGACTAGAGATCAAGTCAATCTTAGCTTTATCTACCTCTATGCCCTTATCAGAAATAACATGCCCTAAAAAAATTCCCTTACGAACCATAAAATGACACTTCTCCCAATTCAAAACGAGATTTTTCTCCTCACAACGGATAAGAACTAATTTTAAATGATGGAGACACTCGTCGAATGATGATCCAAATACTGAGAAATCATCCATGAATACCTTTAGGAAACGCTCTACCATGTCAGAAAAGTACTAATTATGCACCGTTGAAAAGTAGCAGGTGCATTGCATAATCCAAAGGGCATGCGACGATAGGCGAACGTACCAAATGGGCAAGTGAAGGTAGTCTTCTCTTGATCCTCTGGTGCAATAGGTATTTGGTTATAACAGGAATAACCATCAAGAAAATAGTAATATGAATGACCGGCTAATCTCTCAAGCATTTGATCAATGAAAAGAAGAGTAAAGTGGTCTTTCCTCGTGACCGAGTTCAACTTTTTGTAGTCAACACAAACTCTCCACCCGATGGTTATACGAGTGGGAAATAACTCATTTTGGTCATTTTGAACTACAGTAATCCCTGATTTCTTAGGTACAATCTGAATGGGGCTGACCCAAGAACTATCCGAAATGGGGTATATGATACCCACATCTAATAACTTTAGGACTTCAGCTCTGAAAACCTCTTTCATATTTGGATTAAGCCTATGTTGCATTTCTCGTGAAGTTTTGGCATTTTTTCTAAATGGACATGATGCATGCACACAGAAGGACTTACACCCTTAATATCAGCTATGGTCCACACTATGGCTAATTTTTTGTTCCCTAAGGACATTAATTAGTTTGTCTTCTTGTTTCTCAGTTAGCTCAGAAGCAATAATGACAGGAAGACTCTCATTTGGACTTAATTATGCATATTTCAACTCAGATAGTAATGGTTTTAAGTCCAATTTAGGTAGTGACTCAACAGAAGGGACATGTTTAGACTCAATAGGTGGTAGGGGTTCTACTTTGGCTTTCTAAGTTTCTGTGTCCATGAGAGGGGTAGAATCTAACTTTTGCACAGTTAAGCTTTGTTCAGGCCATCACAACCCACGCTTAACTGTGCAAAAGTCTTTAAAGAATTTTGTTTAAGGGACCTATTTAATTGCATCGAGAAATGGGATATTGATTTTCACTTGTTTATTCACTTCCATTATCTTGTTATAATGATGACCCTTCTAAGGCTTTTGAAGCCTTTGTGAAAAAGGAGCAATAGGGACAAAGGATTTCACCTGTGGTGCTACAGGTTATATTAGGACATAACTAAAACTCTTCGACTATGGCTCAACTGATGAAGAAGTATCTTGTTCTAAAATTTTCTATAGATGGTTTTTATCAATTTCTACATCCTCACTAGGCATTTGGATTTTATTATCTACCTGCCTACCAGACCTAAGGGTTGTGATGGCTCAAATGTGCTCACGAGATCCTAAGTTGGAAGGACCAACGATCTCAAACTGACCCTTAGGGTTAGGCACAGGTTGATTAAGGAACTTACTTTTCTTACGCTCTCCTACAACAGTTGCTAATCGACCCATTTAAGTTTTTAAAATAGAAAGCTCTTGGTTAGTCGTTTGCATAAACTGTTGTAGGGTTTCCTCTAAAGATGGCTTCCTCTGATGTGGTGGGACATATGGAAGAGCTAGTTGGGGAATAGGAGGATAAGTCATGTGTGATTGCACATGGGGTTGCGCTATTAGATTGTTCTGAGTCTGCCCTTGACTCCAAGAGAAATTAGGATGGTTCCTCCAGTTAGGATTATATGTGTCAGAGAAAGGGCTACCAAATGGTTTCTTATATATGTTGAGAGCATTAGCTTGTTCAGCTATATACTCATGAAATGATGCAATAGAAGGACACGTTCGAGCTGTGTGAGAAGGACTCCTACATAATTGACACACTTCACTAATGGCATGAACAAAAGAACTCTCCCCTTTACACATGGATAAAGCTTCCACTTTTTTAGTTAAACTAGCTATTTTAGCACTCAGATCTACCTCCTCATTAACTTCATAAATTCTGCCCCGTTTAGGTTGTGAAGACACTTGTGGAGACTCAAGAAATCTCCACAAAGCATCTTCCTCTATGGATATAAAATCTACACCACTTATAGACTCAATTAATTGACAGTTTTGTGGTGAAAGACCCTCAAAGAAGAATTGGACTAACTGCGATTTTCTAAAATCATGGTGTGGGCATTTAAAGATAAGATCCTTAAATCTCTCCCAACATGTGAAAAACTGCTCACCATCGTTTTGAGAAAATTGCATTATGAGTCGACGATAGTTGGTAGTTTTGTACATATGAAATAACTTAATCAAAAATTTATTGCACAACTCATTCCAAGTAGTGATGGAATTGGATTCCAAGGACAACCAGGACTTGGCTTTGTCCTTCAAAGAGAAAGAAAACAAACGAAGACGAATTTGTTCCTCATTAACACTATTATATTTGACGGTGGAACAAATATCTAAGAATTCCTTAACAAGGAGGTATGGATCCTCATAGTCTAGACCATGAAAAAGGGATAACTGATTTAATGCCGCTCTCAAGTCAAAATTTCCCCGAATTGCAGGCAAAACAATACATGACGGGTTCGTAATATGAATTAGAGTATATTGATCTCTAAGGGTTCTACCCTGAATTTGATTTCTATCCCCCATCTCAGAAAAAGTTGACGAACCGTTTTCAGAAGAATATACTGATTCTTCAACAAAAAAAATAGAATTTTCAGATATCTCAATTATGTTTTCCAGTGTAACCACACTCGTACTAGATTTTTTTTAGCAAAAAGACTAAAGACTACCTAAACTAAAATGCAAGGAAGGATCCTAAGATGATGTGCACCCAGACTGTAAATAAACAAGCAATCCTAATAATCTAAGATCATCGATTTAAATAATTCTAGGGATACACCACACAAGAAAAGAAAAAGAAATTGCTCCTATTCTTTGAAATCTGACACGTACTCCAGTTCAATACGCTTTCACCCTCAATTCCAAGTCCGTGAATCGTTTATCTAAACTTGTATTACATTAATCGGTGCTTCACTTTCTTCAGAAGGCAAGACTCCTCTCACAAAGAAGTGAGAAGAGGAAGCATTCCAGTTAACCTCACTAGTCGACTTGCTTTTCACTTCGTAAGATAGAAAGGGATTCTACGTATGTCACTTGATAGACTGTATCAAAAATCTAGAGTTTTCCTACGAGCTCTACTTATCCTAAATTTGGTTTCTACTCAATTTTAGACGGTGATCCTTCAGATTAATTATCCTAACGAGTGGGTGACTCGTATTTCTTAAAAGATAAAAGGACCTAGCACTAAATCTTTCAAATATTAACCTAAATCTAGCACACAAAAGCAACCAGTAACCGCGTGCCGATGCGGTGTTTAGATTTGCTCACCTCCAGTGTGTAACCTTCTGTGAAGTTAGCTTAATACGCTGGGAGAAGTTCGTTAATGATGAATAAGGATACGCTTTCCTCCGATCCTTCAGTACGCTAAATCACTTTTTGCTTCTTATCTAGAAACCTGTAAAACGAAAACAAAATACCTATTCCGTAAAAAGAAACTGAAAGAACTAACTAAATAAAATATAAAAAGTTGAACCTAATTTTTTTATTGAAAGCAGAAAATAGAAACTAGAGAGAAAAATTCAATGAACTCTAAATCGATTTGAATACCGTTACTTGTCCCCGACAATGGTGCCAAAAACTTGATGTGAATTTAAACTAACCTAAATTAAAAGATTAATTTAAATCAAATAATACTCGCAAGTGCATGAATCATACATAGATATAGCTCGTATTACGAGGTCGATCCTACGAGGACAAGAATAAAAAGTATCAAATTAAATCTAAAATTAATTAAATCCTAATCCTAGTAATTTGAACTCGGAGATGAAAAAAACTAATGATCGAAATAAAGCAAGAAAATTAAACAACTAATTAAAAACCATTGAGTAAATAAATAGGAAAAACTACTAAGGTTTTCAGAATCCACTTTGTAGAACCCACAATAATGATAGGTATAGATATTAATTTTCTTCTCGTTAACCACTATTAGGCTAGTAATCAAACATGCTAGTATGAAAGATTGAACATTTAAACCCTTGTTAAAACAACCTAATAGATTATTCCACTTCACTTGAAAGATAAAAATAAATTAACCCTTGTATCCGAAATACCGAAACACACAGATTATCGTCTTTTGATACAATATTTTACAAAACCAAGTAGATAATTGGTGGAAACTATCTCAAACTACATGTAAGATCATCACATGTGTCCGAGGTTTCATCCCTAACAATTATACGAAGTATGAATAATTAAAGCATTAAAAACACTTTCGAGAAGAAAAATAAACATCCATACACACCATTATTGTATCATCCACAAAGCTTCATCCTCAACCCTAGTAGAGGGTTTAGCTACACATACTTGAAGAAACAAAATAAATAATTAAACAGTATTCCATTGGATCAAATAAGTGGACTTACAAAATTATCCCAAGATTACACCCTAGTCACACTTCTCTCCTGTTGATTCTCTCTCACGAACTGTATGGCAGCAGCCTCTTCCGAACTCACGTGGTAAGTATTGTGCGTACCTAGGGCTGTAGAGCCAGAATCCAGCGCGCACCACGCTGCGAGAGAAACGCGCGTGTGGGAGACGCATTAGTTGGATTCGCCCACCTCAGAAGGGGTATGAATGTGATATGTAAGGAGTCGCCACCTGAATTATGGGAATTAGGACCCGAGATTTTGGAAAATCGACCTTAATCTAGTTTTCCGAGAAAACCATGAAGATAGTCCAAAGTAGATGGTCTGCGGTACAGAGATAATGGATAAGGGGATCTAGGTATGGGTTGGGAAGGTGTTAGGCACCCAACAACCACCCGTCCGTGAGGACGACCTCTACTTTGCGATTAAAGACTTTTAGGCAAATATATGATCGATACTAAGTTATGCTACATACACAAAAACAACTGCACTACAATAAGTAAGCCCCCTAAATCTACGTGTCATGATCGAATAGTTCTGGGGCGAAAGATGCATACATCCATCTGTCTGAATGCAGCGAAGGAAGTGACACATGCCATCTGTAGGCCTGCGTGCTAAGAGCATAGTGACGTGGTCGTACTTTGTATCCACGCGCAAACAAGGGGTGTGATACATGCAATGTGTACATGTACACTCAAACATGTGGTATGATGTTGTATGCACCATACACTGAGGGATCACATCCAACATAGGATGTGCTCTTTGAAAAAAAAGTGCAGAAACAGGGCAATTAGACCCCTTAGCTTAGATACGATTATGAATACTCGCCCGAATAGTAAGAGTCACGTCGACATGTCGTCACTCTCTTTGGTTGACCTTGTATTGCTTCACCCTTTATCCTCTGACTTCGCTCGTTGGATCCGACGGGTACCAACCTATCCGGAGACATGAGTTCAATGCTGATATCGTTACCATTAGGAAGTCTGCTCCTTCTGGATTGAGGTTGTCTGCATGTTTATCCGTGTTGTAGCTTGCTCTTTTAGTTATGTCTGCCGACTAGTGCTCGGACTCTAAGGGTTTTGCACTTCAAAGCTCACGAATGCGGATCAAATTTTCTCAAGTCTTTATTTTTCAGACTATGAATTCTATTCTTGAATTTTTTCTCTTCTTCATTTTTTGGAGGTCCACCACCCTTCCCGTTGACCAAAGACTCGTGTCGCTCATAGGGTCCATGAGGTCTTTTAGGTTGTAGCGTGGCCTAGGTCGGCTAGAAAGAAAGGATAAAGGCTCGAAAAATTGATGAGTCTAACTTTCCAAGGTTTTCCCTCTTTTTACTACTGCCCCTTGCTTAACTTAGGGCTTGTGAGCTTTTTATTGCTTTGCTTTTTTGGATTTTCCATATTTTGGATTTTTGGTTTTTCAATTTTTTTGAATTTTTTAGATTTTTGGATCTTTTTGGGTTTTCTATTTATTTATTTATTTTTTTTTGGTTTTTTGATATTTGATTTTTTTGGATTTTTGGATATTGTTGCCCATAGGGCGGAAACACATGTATAAACGAGAAGATAAAATCTCTCCGATTTAGAGAGGGGATTATTTGCAATGTACAAAGGAAAGGCTTAGGCTCAAACTCGTTTTCTAGCGGAAACTAAGTTTCAACTAGGTTCTTTTGGAATTTAGATATCGGCCAAAGAAATGCCTCATTTTTGGACCTCTGTCGGCTTTACTTGCCCCTAGTCTAAGAGTCTAGTGGTCACCTCAAGCGTAGTACTTCTTGAGTTGGTCCGTATTTGTAGGCCTTTGATGCTCAATCCCATCAAGATCTGTCAATCAGACATCCGTCCCTGGAAGGATGTTCTGAATGATATAGGGACATTCCCAATTGGGTTTGAATTTGCCCCTTGCGTCAGAATGATCTACGGGCCTGATTTCTTTGAGCACAAGGTCTCTTGCGCTCAAGTTTCTTGGTCGGACTTTCTTGTTAAAGCTACGAGCTATCCTTTGTTGGTAAGACTGCATAACATGTTGCGTCCATCCTTTTCTCATCAATGCAGTTCAAAGCGTCTTCCCTGGACTGGATCCAATCGGCTTCATCATCGATTCCTTCCATTAGAACTCTGAGAGTTGGAATTTCCATTTCGATTGGAAGCCCGGCCTCCATTCCGTATACAAGAGAGAATGGTGTCGCCCCTGTTGGCATTCGAATTGAGGTGCGATAGGCCCATAACGCATAGGGAAACTTGTCGCTCCAGTCCTTATAGGTCACAGTCATCTTTTTTAGGATCTTGACTAATGTCTTGTTGGCAGCCTCTACCGCACCATTAGTTTGTGGCCTGTGAGGTGACAAGTTGTGGTACTGGATCCTTTATTTGTCAAACAAATGGCATACCTCAGAACCGATGAAGTTTGGACCATTATCTTAGATGATTT
This sequence comes from Macleaya cordata, assembly GCA_002174775.1. Classification (NCBI taxonomy): domain Eukaryota; kingdom Viridiplantae; phylum Streptophyta; class Magnoliopsida; order Ranunculales; family Papaveraceae; genus Macleaya; species Macleaya cordata. The sequence continues at coordinate 49,414 of MVGT01003044.1, forward strand.
CGTGAGGCACTCCATATCTGCAGATGATGTGATTTTGGATGAACTTCGCGGTAGGGGCCGACTTGATACTTTTACACGAGATTGCTTCTACCCATTTTGTAAAATAGTCGATTGCGACGATGATGTGATCATGTCCACTTGATGAAGATGGGCGTATCTTGCCTATCATATCGATCCCCCATGTTGAAAAAGGCCAAGGCGACGTCAGACAGTTTAGGTTTGCCGGGGGAACATGGATCAGATCTCCGTGTATTTGACATTCATGACATTTTCTGATGAACTTTTCACAGTCAGTATCCATTGTTTGCCAGTAGTACCCATACCTGTGGATATTTTTAGTCAACATTCGACCACTTATATGTGGACCACATACTCCAGCATGGACTTCTTCCAGAATGTTCAGTGCTTCATCTTTGTATACGCATCTTAGCAGTGTGTTATCAAAAGATCTCTTGAATATATGGCCTTCACTTTGGCTGGATCAACTTCGATACCTCTGTGGCTGACGATGAATCCTAATAATTTCCTTGATTTAACCCTGAATACAAATTTGCTAGGGTTGAGCCTTAGCTTGAATTTCCTTAGATTCTTGAAGAGCTTGGTCAGGTCCTTGATGTGATCCTCTCTTCTTTCTGATTTGGCAATCATGTCATCAATGTAAACCTCTAATTCCTTGTGGATCATGTCATGGAAAAGAGTGGTAATGGCCCTTTGGTAAGTAGCTCCAGCGTTCTTAAGTCCGAACGGCATTACTCTGTAGCAATATACTCCCCAAGGTGTAATGAACAATGTCTTCGCCATGTCCTCTTCTGCCATCTTGATTTGATTGTATCCGGAGAGCCCATTCATAAAAGACAACAAACCGTGGCCAGCGGCATTGTCGACTAGTATGTCAATGTGTGGTAATGGGAAGTCATCTTTCGGACTCGCCTTATTGAGGTTCATGTAATCAATGCACATTCGAACTTTTTCGTCCTTCTTGGGTACTGGCACAATGTTTGCTAACCAATCTGTATATGTAACTGGGACCAGGAACTTTGCATCCAACTGCTTGGAGATTTCTTCTTTGATCTTTACTGTCCATTCCGGTCTCAATCTTCTGAGCTTTTGTTTAACTGGTTTAGCATCAGGACAAGTAGGTAACCTGTGCACCACCATTTCAGCGTCTAGTCCTATCATGTCCTCATATGATGAAGCAAAGATATCTTTGTACTCCTTTAACAACTCAATTATAGCCTCCCGTTCATCTGGAGATTAGGTGGTACCAATCTTCACCAACTGAGGTTGGTATTCAGAGTTCAGGTTTATCAATTTAGAGTCTTCCTCAGTTGACGGCGACCTATCTTCATGCCGATCTAGCAACTCCTGGATCTCCTCAGGCCTTTCCTCCCGGATAGCGACCCAATCGTCTTCTTCGGGCTCATACTCATATTCATTGCCAATTTCGAGGTCACATATTGCTTCTTCAAAATCATTTATGCACAAAACATCTTTTTGGTTTTTTGAATTTTCAATTTTTTTGTAGTTTTTGAAAATATTTTGATTTTTTAAAAATAATGGAAAACTCAAAGCAGCAACAAAATTTGTTGGGGACCACACTTCTTCCTCTTCAGACGAGGATGTCCCTTTTCCCGGCTGATTCAGGTTATTTTTTTTTGGGTGCCCGATGTTGTGGAACCAGGAGACTTACCTGCAAAATGGTTAGTATCGACAACAAGATTATCATTAACAGAATGGACGAAGAGATGAGGTTGGAGGTCTATATCTTCAGAAATCATATAGACCCATTGCGTACCTGCGAGGCTTTCAGGAGATTCTCCTTTTGACCTTTCGCGGTCGATGTCCGCCTGGTTATTGATTGTTTGAGGAAATGCTTCTGTTACCCGTGTGATAAGGCACTCTGAGCTGGATGTGATCTTTTCCTTTAGAACAGGCTGAAGGCGCGCTCAAAATTGCACTGCTGTCATCCTCTTCTTGCGAGGAGGGAGATATTTGCGGTATTCTTCTCCTATCCTCTTCTTGCTCAGAGGTTTGAAGGTTGCACAATATTCTTCCACATTTGCCCATTGGGTCTTCGATGCTATGTACTCCTCGGCAGTCATCCTTCTCAAGCTCGAGGTTGCCGTGTCATCCAACTCTGAGTCCTCAGAGATCATGTGAACACTCGGAGCACTCTGCTGCCAGGGACAGGATTCTATGTATAGCTGGCTGATCCCTGTCAGCAGTGTGTCATCCGGTAGTTCCCCTTTTTTTGGTTTTCTCACCTCCGTCTCTTTTTTAGAGCAGTTCAGCCTCTTTTGAATGGGTGGTTTTGCTGTATGATGGCCCTTCTTCACAAACCATTCTGGGTACCTAGGCTGCCTCGACCAGTCAATTGCGGGCGGGACATAGGGTTCGCCCCTATTCTTTGCTTGCGCTTTCCTTCTTTTCTCGATCTGATCCTGACTGATTTCTTCTTCTGTGGAATGATATCCCATGCCATAGGTTCCTTCAAGTAGCACTGTCTTACTTTCTACAGGCTGAGTACTGCCTTGTTGGTATCTTCCCAAACCCATTCTTGGAAAGAACTTTTGCTTTCGCAAGAAGTATGCTACTATTTGGTTCCCATGGACGAAACGGCTTGGGATTCTCTCCCTGAGAGGAGGCCCTGCTTGCAAGATGTTGACCGTTTCCTCAGAGTAGTTGTGCAAGACTCCGACTGGTTCTATTACAGGTGCGACATTCTTGCCCTTTTGATCGGCTCTTCTCTGAACCTCATCCTTATCACCGAAAATGACTACAATCCTTCCCTTGTGGGGGAACTTTACCTTCTGGTGCACTGTTGAAGCTACGGTATTGTTCTGATATAACCACGGGCGACCCAGTAACAGATTGAAGTTGGCATCAATGTTCATGACCAAAAAGTGAACTTCCGTCCATACCCACCCTGTTTGAATCGTGGTCGTGAACTCGCCTGTTACTGTCTTCTTGCCATTATCGAATCCTTTTACAGTCCGTATGGTTCCCTCTTGAAGTGCCATATCCTCATCTTTCAAGCCCATAATTCTAGCCATTTTCAGCGTACAAATGTTTACCCCTAAACCATTGTCCACCAACACTAGTGGGATGATTAGATGGTTCCAGCTGACTGTGATGTTCAATGCCTGGTTGTGATTTGCCCCTTCTGTTAGCAAATCCTCATCTGAGAATGATATTGCTGGGATTCCTCTGACTTGGGCCATAGTTGCCACTAATTCTTCTGGGGTTATTCCGGTGTCTACTTGTATGGCATTAAGCGCAGACAAAAGTGCCTCTCTATGTTTGCTAGAAGCTTCAAGTAAACCCCAAACAGACACGTTGGCTTTTGTTCCCCGAAGTTGGTCCACTACCAGCTTGTCTTTTTCTTCCCTAGACTTTTATGAAAAAACATGGAAGAGTGAACCTCTGGCCGCTGCTGCTGGATTGTCAACTCTAAAGTGTGCTGGCTTATAAATTTTCCCTATCCTAGTCTGATGTTGAACCTCCTGACATTCCTCGTCGGATTCTTTGCTCATTTTCATTGGGTCTGTCCAAGTGTGATCTTGACTTTTTGGGATAAGACTTTCTGCTAAATTGACTGGGGGTCTTAAAAAATCCTCTATTCCGATAGTCTTTCCTTTCGACAGTATCTTGAATCCAACAGGGGTCATCTTGTTGATTGTGAACAACGGGGTTTTCTACTCTGTTATAACTGGACTGGTTTCAGAACTTGATTCTCTCGTTCCTCTTCTTGAGCTCGGGTCGTCTCTTTGGTTTGAACTTGCCAGAGTTTTTCCAACTCTAGCTTCCTGCCCCTAGCCGCAAGCTCATTGAGGGTGAGATATCTCTGACTAGACTCACCAACTTGATACACACTTGTTGTAACTGGAGGTGTACCGTAGGCTGTCGCGATTTCCGCAGATTCCCTCTTTCGAATCAGCTTCATGGGATCTTCAGACTCCTCTGTCCCAATATAGTTTACATACCTTCTCCCATCATTTTGATGATTCGGGAGCAGGTTCGTGTTGATGTTAGGCTTCCCAGGCACTTGCACCCCTTCCATAGAGATCTTCCCACTGTCCAACAAGTTTTGTATTTTATGCCTAAGTGCCCAACAATTGTCAGTCCGGTGACCTGGCCCCTGGTGGAAATCGCAATGTTGAGTTGGATTATACCCTAGAGGAGGAGTCTCGGGCGCTGGTAATGGTTCCCTGCGAGTCAGTAACCCTGCTTCTAACAACCCCGCTAGAAGTACACTCATAGGATGATTCCGTATAGAGAACTCTCTCTTGGGCCTGTTCGATCCATACCGTGATCCCTTGCTGATTCTGCTGACCTGATCGGTTGCTATGTAACTGAAATGGTCGTTGCTGGCCTTGACCATTAGAGACATAGTTCACATGTTCCTTCCCAATTCTCTTCACCTTTGGTTCAGAGGACATCTCATCTTTGAGGGTGCCCTTTACTTGGGTTCAAGCTTGAATGAATTTGTCCAGCCTGGATTTAGTCATAACACTCATCATTCTCTGGTAGTTCGGCCTCAGGTTCTTTCGAGTGATTGCTATTTGTTCCTCCTCACTAGGACGATCAATCATTTCTCGAACCTTCCTTCTCCATCTTGCAATGTAATCGGTGAAGGATTCATTGGGCCCTTGCTGCATGGCTTCTAGCTGCCTGCAGGTGACTCTGGTATCCCCGCCATAGTTGAAGTGTCTGATAAAGGCGTCCGCCAGCATTGGCCATGAGGGATACTTCGATCGATCTAACTCTATAAGCCACTCTAAGGCGTTTCCAACTAAACTTCTCTGGAACAAATGTGCGAGCATATTGTCGCTGACCCCCATTGGCTTCATGCATCCCATTTACATCAAAACATGAGCCTTCGGCGGCCCTGTTCCGTCATATTTAGTCATATCAGGGAATTTGATTTTAGGCGGCAACTGCTCATCTGGCGGCTTGTACAAGGAATTAACGTCGTAGGTGGTGGAACCTTTTAGGCATTGGAGTCTCCTGATCACCCCTTCATATAATGCATCTCGCTGCTTCCCATATTCTGGACGCCACTCATCATACCGATCGTTATCATGACTAAACGATCGGTAATGGGTCAAATCTCGCTGGGGTGCTTTGTCTTGTGACTTTCGTGGCGAATCATCGATCGTGAACCAGGGAGCATTCTTTGCGGGCTCCTGCATCGGGGCCTTCCCCTTTTCAACTCTTCTTTGGTCGGGAGCGGAGTCTCGCTCTTCTTCCACGCTTCTAGTTTCAACGGGCGTAGCGATTTTCTCGGACGGAGAGTTTTGTGATGCCAACTTTTCGCTTACTATCTTTTCTAGGAACGTGCCCAAATCCTCTTTCATGACTCTGGCCAGACTGGCCCTAATCATCTCATCCATACTTTGAGCCGTTGCGGCCTCGGAAGTGCCTGTACCCGCATTATCATCTGCCATTTCTAGGGTAGTTCTTGTCAGTCGCTTGGTCGGCCTAACCCACACTCTCCCACTTTGCTGACTTGTCCCTTGTGAACTGATCCCCTCTAACTGGTGGCTTGTGTTTATGTTCTTTTTCATCCACCGCAGCACAGGCTGCCTCTATAACTTTCCACTAGTCCACGACAAATACTTAGTACCTAGTCGAGATGCACATCGACCAGCAAAATTAGTAACACAAAAAACCTCTACCGTGCTTATGCCTCGAAAATTGTGCGGCATGAATGCAGTCCTTTAGGTTAATCCTGGGGATACACAAAAAACCTCTACCGTACTACATGCATGCAGGGCTCAACTAGACTCTGTAATTGGGTAAAGGTTCGGGTCACCTCGGCAATATATACCTCGCAGCCCGAAGACTGGTCGTTAGTATAAGGCGGAGGGTGTGGAGTTTCGGTCGTTATTCCCATATGACCACCCAGTCGGGACGAAACCTACCGCAACCACGGGTTTTGTTTCCTATAGGATCACAAAGAATATGAGATGCAAATGCAAATACAAATGAATGGGTGCGTGCAGTGTGTGTGTGCAAACCCGAAAAGTGTATGATCACCAAGTCCGATCCCTAAAGTCCCCAGTGGAGTCGCAAGTCTGTGGAGCCAGAATCCGGCGCACACCACGCTGCGAGAGAAACGCGCGTGTGGGAGACGCATTAGTTGGATTCGCTCACCTCAGAAGGGGTATGAATGTGATATGTAAGGAGTCGCCACCTGATTTATGGGAATCAGGACCCGAGATTTTGGAAAATTGACCTAAATCTAGTTTTCTGAGAAAACCATGGCGATAGTCCAAAGTAGATGGTCTGCGGTACAGAGATAATGGATAAGGGGATCTAGGTACAGGTTGGGAAGGTGTTAGGCACCCAACAACCACTCGTCCGTGAGAACGGCCTCTACTTCGCGATTAAAGACTTTTAAGGAAATATATGATCGATACTAAGTTATGTTACATACACAAAAACAACTGCAGTACGGTAAGTAAGCCCCCTAAATCTACGTGTCATGATCAAATAGTTCTGGGTCGAAAGATGCATACATCTATTTGTCTGAATGCAGTGAAGGAAGTGACGTGTGCCATCTGTAGGCCTGCGTGCTAAGAGCACAGTGACGTGGACGTACTTTGTATCCATGCGCAAATAAGGGGTGTGATATGTGCAATGTGTACACGTACACTCAAACATGTGGTATGGTGTTGTATGCACCATACACTGAGGGATCGCATCCAACATAGGATGTGCCCAAAGATGACGAGAAGCAAGTGACGTGGACGTACTTTGTATCCACGCACAAACAAAGACGACGAAAAGCCAGTGATGTGGACGTACTTTGTATCCACGCATAGACAAAGACAACAGAAAGCTAGTGATGTGGACTTACTTTGTATCCACGCACCAACAAAGAGGACGAAAGCATATTCATGGACGCTCTTGGGCGTGAATCTGAAAGACGACGAAAATAGATTCATAGACGCTTTTGGGCGTGAATCTGAAAGGAGATGATAAGCAGATTCATTAACGCTACGGGGCGTGAATCTGAAAGATGACGATGAACAGATTCATTGACGCTACTGGGCGTGAATCTGAAAGACGACGAAAGAAGAGTGTCCCGAAGACGACGGTAGGCAGGTTCAGCCATTTGGCGTGAACCTCAATGACGACGATAGTAGAGAATCTCTAAGACGATGAAAGCGGAGAATCTCAAAGACAAATCCATAGACGCTCTTGGGGGTGAATCTGAAAGACGACGATGAGCATATTTAGCCCATAGGCGTGAATCTGAAAGAGGGGTCATGTCCAACATAGGACATTCCCGGAGATGAAATGGGATCACACAATGCACGTGTGCCTGAGAAATGCGAGCGTCGGTGAGACGCGAATGATGCATGTCCTATGCTCTCATACCACACGAAAGTATCTAAAGATTCCTAATCTGGTTTAGGAAGACCCTGACTCTATATGTATGAAGATCTCTAAGCTAAATGTGATGTATCTGGAAGAAACATGTAAAACAAAGGTGAGGATAGAATAGAAATTTCACATCGAGTGAACCCTACACACCCTCGAAACCAACACACAATCCTAGGCTAATGCAACCTAAAGCTACAAGCACACAGAGCCTAACCCTAGGGTGAACTAAGCTAGAGACCTTAATCTCTATTATTGTTTGTTTTTAGGGTTTGGCAAGTTATCAGGACCTTAGGCCCGACATGAGAGGATGTGGGGTCTTGGACCCACAAGGAAGGGGATGGGCTCCTATGGCCCGAGTGATGATGATGGGCTTTGGGCCCTGGAAAAATGGATCTTGGCCCGTGGGCCTGGCAGGGAGGCAGGCCCTTAGGCCCGAGCCTAAGAAATGTGCCCTTAAGATCATAGCAACCGATAGAGAGCCCGAAGGCTGAAAATAGGGAAAACGAAGGAGGGCCCGTGGGCCCACCACGAAGGGATGGGCCCGTAGGCCCAAAATAGCTTATTCAAAGGTTTATTGAGTCTTTCAATCTAAAACTGGCAAAATAATTAAAACACCGATATAAGTCACTAATTAATTGAAATCAGTAAATAAGCAAATTAAAGCAACTTATGATATCAAAACTCTATACACAGAGATGAGAATGTAAGCAATGTTCATTAAGCAAAATTGTATTTGCAAAAATGATGAAGTCACAGGCACGATGTCAATCATGTTAAACATGGTAAAATAATGATACTAACTCATGTTGAAAAAGATGTACCATGTTCCGTGTAAAAAAGACCTCATTAACGCATACTTGCTTATTTCATTCATGCGTCAATTTTATATAACTTCCATCAGGCAAAACATTTAATACGTAGATTTCAACCCATGTTCATGTAAACATCATGTTGCATGCATGCGTGTCATAAATTATTTCATGCAAAATCTACATAAATTGCATAACATATGCTAAAAATCACATGATATGAAATTTACATTTACCACATTTTTATCGTCAAATTCGCATGCAAAATTTCGTTGAATCATTAAAGTACCGTTACATCACCCGTTCGTCACATGGGATATGAGTTCAATAATGGAAGAAAATAAAAGAGAAGATAAGGATTATCACCTAGTCGGCACAAGCCCTTGGCTCAATCGCAAGAAATCTCACCCCTTCACGCGTCGATGTGTGGTGGAGGAGACAAGTGGGCCCCATTCCGTGTCCAAGTAGAAAGAACCAAAACTTCAAGGGATTACGCAAAATTGTTTTTGCAACTAACGCATGGGAGGAAAAGAAAAGGAAAAATGAAATAAGCTAGAAAACTATTTTTTTTTTTGCAAAACTGTTTTTGCAAGACTACTCTTGCAAAATATATTTTTTTGTTTTTTTTTCACGTTTTTCACTATTTTTTTTCTTTTCTTCTTTTCTTTTTTCTTTTTTCTCTCTCTTCCTCCCTTCTTCTTCTACCCTGCGTCTGTTACAGATGATTCCTTTTTTTTTCTTCCTTTCTTCTTCTTTTTCTTTCATTCTTCTTCTCCTTCTCTCTTCCTGCTCTCCTCTCCTTCTCTACACGTCTGTTACAAACGTTCAAAAAAAAAAAAATTCTTCTTCCCCCTGTTCTCTCTCTTGAACTCTCTTTGTTCAACCTCTGCTCTCTCTACCTCTCCGTTTTTCTCTCACAGTTCTCTCCAGCTCGATCACTCTCCCTCTCTGCTCTCACTCGACTCTCACCGTCTCTCCATCAGACTCTCTCGGCAGCTCTCTCTCTCGATTTCTCTCTCTAACTCTCCATCTCTCTATCTATCTATTCTCTCTTTGTTTTGCTCTCTCCCTTGTTCTTTCTCTCGAACTCTCTCTCTGTTTCTCTCTCAATCTCTCGGCCTCTCTCCTTGTTTTCTCTCCTCACGGTTTTCTATCTGGTTCTACCCCCGATAAGCCCTCTCTATCTCCCTCAATCTCCTCCCCCGTCTGAATCTCCCTCTCCCCAAAATAGGCGTGGGGGACATGGGGAGACCCAAAAGGGATGTCCACCATGCCACCCTGCATGCGAGACAAGCACATGCAATGTGCGTGGTAGCCCAATCTTTTTAAATTTTTTTTTGCGATGACAAGGAGAAAATAATTGATTTGGGAAAAATGGGGGTGGGCCAATCCTGTCGCGACACGTGGCGATACCCAAGGATTAAAAACCTATGGTTCCTCGACTAAATCGGTTCCATTTCGAGTTTGGGGTTCCTCGAGATTTGGTTCTCTTCTTGTTCCGGCCTTGAGCCAAATTTTGGATGAGGAGTGAAGCCTGCTTAGTCACATTAAACCAATTTTCATTAAATTGTGCACACGAATCAAGGTGCGGCCAAAACGGGTATTTTTCCAGGGTGTGCAAAAATTTGGCGTCTACAAGGGCAGCAACCCTTTTATCTCTTTCTCTCTCTAAAAAAACTCATGAACAGCCTTCAATCTTTGTTCACGGCAACCCTCTTTCTCCAACCCTCTTGTCCTCTTTGTCACCTAACGAACCCTTTTTATTTATAACCCGTGAACTTGGAATTAGGATTTGCCTTGTGGGGTCCACTAGATATAAGAATGAATCCAAAATAGTTCCAATCTGTACTGATTTCCATGGATTGCACAAATACCCTACGGTGCCCCAATAACATCTTGCGGGTGACATTATCACTTTTGCTTGGTTCGGCCCAAACGTCCATTTATTCCTTTTGTTTATACCATGAACTTCGCCAAATGGTATAATTTGCCAGTTTTACCGCATTTTGCCCACTCCACTTATATTCTCTGCACAAAAACAAAATACATTTAATTAATTCAAAGTAAATAAAATAAGTGACTAACTTGTATAAATTTAAGGTACTAAATATAATAGATATATGATTATCATTATGCGACGTGTCGAGTAACATTTACGCGGGGCATTAAAACCCCAACCGGTGCAGCAGACCTCCCTACTTCTCTCCTTCTTCTCTCCAATTTCACTACTTGAAAATCAATATACGCCCTGCGGTTAATGGATTTAACTATAAGTCAATATCACTAAGGTTAAGGATCACATAATCACCTAATAAAAATTACTAAGGTGATAAAGAGTAAGACAACAATCTCTAAACAAAAAGATTGACTTATTCGATTCTTAATTTGCGGAATTAAGAACAAGAATCGACTATTTCAATCTTACAACAAATAATGAGTTAAGCCCAAGAGATTTTGTTTACGAGAAAACCCAAACTGGAAAAAAATCCTGGGACCTAGTTCAGGAAAGAATCCACTAAAAAAGTTAATGAAAACATAAAAACCGATTTACCACTCGATGAACACGAATTACAACTCCCTCTACACTCCAACAGCTACGGTGTATAGTTCTTCCACAAATTAGAACTCCACGAATTTGCCTCTTAGTTGACTGTGATGCATTTCCAACTTGAACTCCGCAAGTCCCGCGCTTTGAACCAATACTCGACTCCTCGAGTATATCACCACAAGCTTGACACTCCAAGCTCAACCATCGAAAATTCACTGGCACACAAAAATAGAGTTTTTAGTTTGAAATGGGAAGGATTTGAACCAAGTTCAACAAGATTGGAAACTATGAATTTAGAGTTAAAACTCTCCAAAGACTTTTTGAGGTTAGGGGTGATTGTTTAATTGAAACAAGAATGAATCAACTCCATTTATAATGGTGATTTCCAGACCTAGATCTGAAATTCACTAAGAATAATAAGTGCATTTCTGGATCTAGATCTAGAACACATTATTTGTAATGAGTGATATTTTTTATATCTAATCTATAACACCCTCACCCACTAAAAGATATTTCCCATGCATACATGTTCTTCCCTAAAATAAGAATGGTGAAAATAACTCACAAAGGCACTTTCTAGCTTAAAAACGCAACCCTGATTTTCTGATCTAGGCGACACACCCTTTTGAAGAAACTCTGCAAATAGTTTCGAAAGCATGAAGGTACTTTCGAAACCAAAACTCATCTGTTCCCATAATGAGTTTGGTTTCGAAACCGCTTAGCGTAGTTTCAAAAACCAAAGTTATCTGTTATAAAAAATAGTTTTGTTTTCGAAAGCGCAAGATTGCTTTCGAAACCAAAAGTGTCCTGATGACAACTTTTGAAATGGTTTCAAAAGCACAATGTTGCTTTCGAAACCATAAGTCTAGTTTTTCAACAAAGTGCCTTTTAAAACCTTTTGAGCTTTGGAAAAACCTTATTTTGGACAAAATGAAACTAAACACCTATGGTCCTTAGGCATCTAAGTCACTCACCATCCTAAGATGTCTTCCGGTGGTGAGTTGAGCTTCTTAGAGTCTTTCTATCAATCTGATTTGAACCGAGACTTACTAACTCTAACTCAAGTTACATTGATCTTCTTGAGTTTAACTTTTGACACAAAATTTGACAAACAATATATGAGAAAACTCATGGACCTTTCAATCTCCCCCTTTGTCAATTTCATAACAAAAACCATACATAAGAGAAATACAAAAAAATCTTCCCGATACAGAACTATTTCTCTTACAAAGAACTCAAGCAAAAAAGAAAAGACAAACAGTCCCCCATAATATTGACACCATGAAACTAGGAGTTGTCTTTCTTGTGTTTCTTGCAAAAAACACAAACTCATGCCAACCATAAGGTAAAATATCAAAAAAATAATACCCTGCAATATTCATTTGCCCCCTATGAGAATGAATTCATGAGTTCTTTCCCCCAGAAATATATATCTCCTGCGTAAATCATTCAAAATTGTAATCACTTCTCCCCCTTTTTGTCAGAAATGGACAAAGGTGGGAAAACCAAACTTGCAAGAGATATTAGGCATTCACAAAAAGGAAGGAAGGAAACACTCACATAGAAAACCAAATCATCCATTTATTTAAGAAAATATTCAAGAGTGAAAGATAACAAAGTTTAACTAATGTAAAAGATGAAGCTCCAAAAAAAAAATAGAGATTAGTTCCAATCCAAAAAGAAAAAAATGTGTCTAGACAGTAAATCCAGCAGAGGTCTCCATCCCAAGAGGATCCTCATCACCATCACTCACATCATCATCATCACCACTACCGTCACCACTTCCAGGCATCTCCTCATCATCTCCATTAAGAAAGGAGCTCTCTGAAGATTCTCCATCATCTTCTGGTTCAGGAGGTCGATAGTGGCTTGACTTTGCACGTTCCTCCTCAGGCAAGAGAGTTGCTCCCTTATCTTTTAGCTTGGCTGCAATGGCGTTGATGACTGGAGCGAGAGCCCTCATGTAAGCCAAGGTGGTGTTGACTGCCTTAGCCTACTTTTGGCGTGCCTGACGCCTAATCTCTCTTCTAGCAGCTCTAGAAGTGGAACTCTAAGATGGAGCAGGAGGAACAATAGGAGGAGAAGCAAGAGTTTTGCCCTTAAAATGACCCTGAACCTTATTAACAGTACCAAGCCCAAAAGGACGCATAGGGGCCAAAGAAGGTTCATCCTTAGAGATGTTTATCTTCTCATGCTGAAGAATCCAAGAAATTAAACACGGAAAGGGGAGATAGTAGTTATGAGAAGAGTCCTCATGCATCCAGATCATTTGATGTATAATGAATTCAAAAATGGAGAGAGGAGTTTGGTGAGACATAAAGTAGAGAAACTGGGCCATTCGCTCACTAAAGTAGCTAGTATTTCCTTTGTAAGGAAATAAATTAGTGGCAACAATTTTTGCCAACACATTAATAAGAAGAGGGCATTGTTTGGCAGGGAATTTCTTGACCCACTTGAACTATATCCCAGTCAATTCAATTGCAATTTCTTCAGCCGAAGGAATATTCTCTACATTATTAACAATGCTTGGCCAAGGATTAGAATTGTCAACTTCTACAAGACTGAAGATAGATGAAATAAGAGGGGGTTAACTATAAAAACCTTTCCACTCACCATAGTGGAGAAGGAGGGTGAAAGTCTAAAATCCTTGCGGTTATTAGTTGGAATAACCGTATGTCAATGTGACTAAGGTTAAGGATTAAACAATCACCAAATAAAAATAATGTTGGTGATAAAGATGGAAACTAAAATCTCTAGTCAAGAGTATTGACTTATTCGATTCTTTAATATGCGGAAACAAGAATCGAATATTTCAATCTCTT
>MVGT01003046.1:9200-49133 GCA_002174775.1 Macleaya cordata
GAACTATATAATGTAAAACAAGCACACTTATGTATATTTAGTATCACTTAACAAATCTTATATATGTATTATTTTATCAAGCGAGAAATCGTTTTAGAATTATGGTTTGGATTCAGCCTAGTGGATGACTGGGTAGTCTATATTGGAGAATATGGTTGATTGGATATGATGAGATGATATAAATGGAAGAAATTGATATAGAAATGTTATTTATGGATAAATCATCTCTTACACAGGTTTATGACAGGTTTCAGACCCTAAAAATACAAGGAGAACTCTGGCAAATTTTTTCGTTGGGCCTAACCATATTTAGAGGTGATTAAAGTTCTGACGAACTAGATTAGCTTAACTCTGATGTAGGTTCATAAAACCTTGTTTAGGTATTTAGTACTCATTAATCACCTCGTGTAGTAAGCCTAACGCCTTGAGATGCGACTCAATTTCTTAGAGATTTTGAGTTCCGAATTGGGGCGTTACATTACCTCAATTGGAGGCTCTTATGAACCTCATATTTATAGATCGAGAAATGTCTGTAATTATTTTTTTTTTTTAAAGATACCAAAAAAATGTCAACCAATAAATTAAGAAGAAATGAAAGTGTAAGTCTAAATTTAAAAAGATCAATAGATCATATTTTGAATTATCTATATTCAACTAATAAGTTACGAATCAACAACTTGAAATATTCACAAGCAACCAATAGGTAATGCACTTAAGTTATACTGGAGTCCATGTTTCTCAAAAAATGGCTAGACATAAAAGTTGAGGGGTGATCAAAATAGTGTCAAGACCACTTGTTGAAATAAAAATAATTAAACTCCTACCAGTTAGCAGCTTAGGGATTTCAGACCTTTCAAAAAAATTCAAAACCCCAAAACCTGAATTAGTTTCAACCCCCTCCCCAACAAATTCTTTAACAGCATAAATAAATATCATAACCTATTAAGAAAATAAAACAAAAAATATCCATAACCTATGCAACCAACAAATTGATTGAGTCTATTTTGGAGGCAAATATTTAAAGAAAGTGATCTAAAGTGTTACATAAAGAGAAAGTAAGCAAATGAATTTTATTTATTTTTTTGGGGAACCTCGAATGACCGAGGAGGAATTTATTGAAAATTTAAGCAAATGATTGCATAGGCATAAAAAATAACACACTTTAAAATTAAAAAAATAGACCACCCACTATATGCGAAGCTGTAAGAGTAAGAAACTAATAATCGATCGTTCTTGTAATGCTTTCTACATGCCTTGTTTAAAATATCAACTTTTCGTCCACGAAATAAATTAAAATGAAAAAGAAAAGAGGAAGAAAATGTAGAAATACTTGCTTGAGCCAAGGTTGGAGACGATCCTCTCTCCTTTGCATTCCTGCAATCAACCTTCCACATTCAAAAGATACAAATAAAGTATATGAGAAAAAGAGAAAAACCAAAAAGAAATTTCAATCGCTGCAGGAGCCTTAGATCGATGGCATAATCAAAGAACCTTATAATTACTTCTCCACATTGCTACAAAGTACCCTAAACAAATGTGGGTAATGAAACAAAGCACACATTTTTTAGAAGTTTTCATATTCAAATCTAAAAAGTTGAGCTCCCAAACCTTAAATGGATACTTTAGTGGGTACTTGCACATAATAATGTTAGATGTTGTGTGTCTATCTTGTGTGCACTTGCATATAATTTTGTTAGAAAGTATTATATAACAATGTTAGTTCTAAAAATACAAATTATAACTAAAATTAAAGTATATAATAACTGACACATGAATAAGTATGTATGTGTATGGCCGTGACCGCGTATTAAGTGTTTTTAAGTCACCGTGTCGGACACCGACAACCATACCAGTATAATTGTTACATAGCTAAAACGAAAGCCAAATGAACAACAATAAGTTTCAAGTCTCAAAAACCAAGTTACTAATAGAGAGTTACTATAAAGAAATGCAAAAGAGAGAGCGGTCTTGGTTTATAAGAGCCATCGACGGCTGAGAAGTAATAATAAAATACTTCCTAAATATTAATATTGTAGAGATTGAACATTTAAGCATAAAAATGTACACATTGAAACAAAGATGTTGAACAAATTAATAATAGCACAAATTTACCCAAAATACATTTAAAGAAATGCAAAAGAGAGAGTGGTCTTGGGGGTTGGCTTCACTTCAGCAAGTCTGACCTATAAAAGAAAGAAGAAAGAGGAAGTCTAACCTGTAGAAGGGAGAAGGAAGAGAAAAAAGAAAGAAAGAGTGCAAGAGGTGAAATACTTACAGTGTTGGATGGGGTTTTCGTTGAGTTCTGTTATGTACTGCAGACTTAAGGTTCCAAACAAAGAGGACCTGCAAAAAAAGTTATATAAAGATTACACCCGTGCACCTTAATGGAAAAAGAAGTAAAACATACAACCAAACAAAACTATTTTGGGGGCTCTACATCTCGAGTCACAAATAACCATTTTGAGAAAGGAAGTTACCTTTAGATTGTTATAATGGATGAAGGTGATCTAATAGAGTAAGTATTCTGAATAGAAGAAAGAGAGGAGTAACAAATAAGAGGATAGTATGGATGATGGATGACCCAATACAGAATTATTACTTCTAAATCCTCTGCAACCATAAAGTAAACGCAGAGAGAAGATCGATTAAAACCCCTAATTATAGCACAGATGATAGAAACTATAAATTAATAACCAAATTATTAAACAACACAACATTTTAAAGAACTTTTTTAATGTTGGATGCTTAAAGCCCCAAATTTTACAGCTTAAACCCCCAAAATTAAACAGAATATACAGCAAATCATAAACCTTGATAAAACCACATAATAAAACAGCTTAAACCTCTAAAATTAAACAAAACAAACATCAAAAATTAAATCCCTAGACCACAGATTAAACAACAAAAATTAAAGCCCTACACCAAAAATTAAACAACATAAAAAAGCATAAGAACCATTAAAGCCATTTAACTAAAAATAAAAAACCGGCAAACAGGAGTTTGGATCGCTGGAGGGTTTAAACCGATGGAGCTGGGAAACTGTAAAACGATGAAGGATGGTGAAATGATTACAATACAAAGAGAGAATGAAAACTTTTTGAGAGAGAGGAAGAAAAACCCTAAATAAAACCAAACATCAAAAAGAAAATAACCTGATAAAATACTGATAGAGAGAGGTTTCGATGGCCTGCAAATTAGATAAAGAGAGAGGATGAAGAAAACCTAATCAAAAGCAAACAACCAAACAATGCCTACAGAAAGAGTTTCGGATAGAGAGCTTTGATGGAGGTTTCAGTAGAGCTCTAGACTGCAAACAGAGAGGATGAAGAAGAGAGGAAGAAGAAATAGTTAGTATAAGCAGAGAGAAATCAGCACCTAAAAACCTAAACAGTTCACAAAATCAAAAAAACTCGAAGAAACCTAAACCTAAACTTACATATCTTTGCTTGATGTCCGTGGAAGGAGGAGATGAGAAGAGAGCTTGGCTGGACTTTGGAGCCTGGATGCGATGGAGAAGATGAGGCGTTTTAGGGGAGCTTGGTTGGAGAAAACCGATTGACAGAAGTGCAAACCAAAAGTAGGGTATTGAAGAAATAAAAACCTATTAAATATGTTGGAAGTGACAGGATTAGACGGGGTTTTCGAATTTTGGGGGTCAAAATATACCACTTATTTAGAGTTCCCAGCCGTTGGATGGTGTTTTTAGTAGTAATTCTCAACCGTTGATGACAAACACAAACTAAACTTCCCTCCTTTAGTATATAGATTATAATAGATGCGATTATGTGGTCTCTCTGGGTCGAGAGAAACAAAAGGGTCTTTGACTCCAAGGAATCTACAGCCTTGGAGGTCATTACTAATGTTAAGTCTTCGGTTTTCTTGTGGGGGTGCTAAGGAGAATTTTTTGAAGGATATCGTTTCGACGACTTAGTGGTAAGGTGGGATACGATTATTCACATGTAATTGGGAGTTTTCCTTTATTATATCATGTAGGTACTTTCTTGGTATCCTCCTTTTCTTTTACAATGGGGTAGTCAATTAGAATTTGGATGGACTCTCATGGACTCATGAAATCAGGGGGGTGTAGTTGTGGACTTTGATGAAGTCCATAGAAGTCCCATATTGGTGGTTGTGGACTAGATCAAAGTCCATAGAAGTCCCATGTTGGTGGTTGTGGATTTCATTAAAGTCTATAGAAGTCCCATGTTGGTAGTTGTGGACTTTGCTTAAGTCCATAGAAGTCCCATGTGGGTGGTTATGGACTTCAAAATGATGGATATGTAAGGCGATGGACTTCCATGGTTTTTTTTGAAGATTTATGAAGAAAGTTGGGTTAGCCAAGTCCAGCCAATATATGAGAGATTTGCATGGACTTTCTCTCTCCTCTCTCTCCACTATAATAAATAATTAATTAATTATTAATGTTATAATGATAATACTTTATTATTAATTATAATTATTAAAATTTATAAAATAATAATAATTTATACTTATTATAAAAATTATAAAATAATAATAAAAATACTTATTAATAATTAATAATAAATAAAGATAATTTAATAACTTATAATCATAATTAAATTAATTAATATTTCTTTTGCTTTGGCACAAAAACCATAATAAGGTATGAACCTCAAGTGAAGAAGAAAAAAAAGAAAAGACAATTCTATCTTTTTGAAAAGTATTACTGGGATTAGCAGAACTACTAATAATATTTTATTTAATAAATATTAAAATTCTTAGTATTAGTATAGTCATCATAATAATAAATATCAATAATTAAATATTAAAAATTAGTAATTAATAATTAATATTTACCTTTATTTATTAAGTCTACAGAAGTCTGTAGAAGTCCGTGGACTCTATCATTACAAGTCCATAGAAGTCTGCAGAAGTCTGTAGACTTTACAGTACAAGTCCATAGACTCTGTCAGTATAAGTCCGTGGACTTTGCAGGACTCTGTAGAAGTCTATGAACCCTATAAGAATCCTTCGAAGTCCTTCATATTCAAGAGTCCGTGAAAGTCCGTAGAAGTCTTAATTGACTATCCCCCGGTAATTAGTTATCGTACTATGACTTCTCTTCTTCTGAGCTATTTGTGTCATTTATGGGTAATAGTCCATCTACCAAGGAAAAAAAGATGTTATTGGGGATCCTATTCTCGGATGGGGGGGTCTTCTAGATAAGGGGCTTTCCAAAAAATTTCAAAATGGTTAAGGGAGGGACAATTTTACTACGAGGGAGGGTTCTCATTTTTCTCTTTTACACCCACCAAAAACTACACCCTAATACCTTACCACCATCACCGTCACAACCTAAGTAACCAGAACGCGAGCAAGAGCGACCGCTTAAAAAATGTTATTAGTTCCGAAATGCCTTTAGAGTGGGAGCGTCGGAGAGTGGTTCAGAGCAGAAACGCATGGTTGCAAAGTGGGAGCATCACCCCTATACGAAGGTTCTAGTTACTAAGCTCACAACCACCACCTTCACCGTCACACCACCACCACAACAGCAACATCGCCACCGAGAGATCGAGAGAGAACAAAGAGAGATCATAATAAGAGTCAGAGAGATTGGCAGAGAATAGGGAGATGTGGAGAGAATATAGAGAGAGAGAGAGAGATGGAGAGAGAAAGGGAAGGTTTACGAAGATAGAGATTGACAGGTTTTTGTCGAAAAAATAAAAATTGATAGGTTTCTGTCGAAAATTTTCAATAATTCCAACAGGTACCTATCGATTTTTTTTTAAACATTTTTACAGGTTCCTATCAAAATTTAAATTAAGGTGCGCAACAAAGTCAAATTTATGAATTCCACAGGTACTTGTAAATTTTTTTAAATTTTTTTGACATTTTATTATCGAATTTGGGGTGTTCGAACAAGAGGTGGCACGACGCCAACAACGACAATTTCTAGATTTTCTATAGCCAATACCATGTTTTCCTCCTTTTCTTTATTTGTTTCTGATGGGGGGTTTTGGTTAAGGTGGCGATGGTTATAAGTGGTGGTGTTGGTGGGGTAGTGGAGGTGGTAGTGAAGTGGTGGTGGGGTGTATTAAGTAATTTTGAGGGGCCCCTTAGAAAAACAGCACAATGAGAGGAATGTTGTTATTTGGGTTTTAGGCCCAAAAAATGAGCATCAATTGTCCCCTCGCCATTTTGGTATTCCGAATAACACCAGTCAGCGTTGGGTTGGTTCCTCTGGGGTTCGCTAACACCAGTGAGAGTGTGGGACGAGAATAGGGCAAACACAAGTGAAGAAGAAAGAGAGAGAGAGAGAGAGTGGTTAAGGTTTACGAAGAGAGATAGAGACAGGTTTCTATCGAAAAAAAAAATTGAGAGGTTTTTGTCGAAAAGCTTCAACAATTCCAACATGTATCTGTTGAATTTTTTTAAAATTTCTGAAGTTCGTGTCGAAATTGAAATTGAGGTGCACAACAGAGTCAAATTTATGAATTCGACAGGTACTTGTCGAAATTTTCTAATTTTTTCCACACTGTGTTGTCGAATTTGGAGTGTTCGAACAAGAGGTGGTGGTGGTTTTAAGTTGTGGTGGTGGTGAGGTATATTTAGTAGTTTTGGAGGTAGCCCTTAGAAAAACCACATGATTAGAGGAATTGTTATAACACGCAGGTGCTAATATGGTGGCTGTTCTGTAAGAATTTGTGGCCCACATAACCCAGTATGATGATCCATTGAGTTATGGGCTTTGTGTAAACCCAATCCCTTAGGCCCGTAAGTTATTGGGTCTATCTTATTAAGTTATGTAGGAAAACACCCAATCACTACCTATGATGGAATAGGTAGTATATAAGTATTAGGGGTGATTAGGGTTCTTACTCTCACCCAATTCTAGTGCCTAAAACCCTCCATCAGTTTTGCACTCACCTCTTAAGTTCTTGGTGTATTATGGGTAGAGACGTAAAACGGTCACCCTATTAGTTTGGATGCTTCGATATGATTTTGGATACGCGATCTAAGGTATGTCTCCTTAATTAAATTAATGTAGTTAGCATGATTATTAAGATCTGTATTGTTCATGTTTGATTTCTGCCTAATATTGTTACATGAACATAATAAAATTTACATGTGGTATCAGAGCATTGAGTTCTGATATTCATGCTTGCCCGTTTCTTGATGGAAGTTTTTCAAGAAAAAAAAAAACTTATTAACGATTTTAAGATTTTAATCGGTTACAATAAGGGGTTTTTTGTTCTGTAAAATATGTCGTGGTATGTTATGGTCGTGGTAGAGATTATTGCATTCTAATGGTGGTTTCTTTCTGAAAACCCACATATGCAAATTAATGCAATAAAATATTCTATTTTAAAAGTTGATCTCTCTTTATCTATTTAATTTTAAAAGGATATCCTCTTTTGGTTGAGATTTTCTCATCGTCAGTTTCATTCAACTAATAAAAAAATAAGAGGGGTTTCTTAAAAGAAAGGAAGACGGTTATTTTCCCTCGATATCGCGGGTGATTTGGACTGGTTTCGTAGTAGATGTTTTTCAGTTTATAGATTATCGATTTGTTTTACGATTTTCTGTCATCTTTAGCATCTTATCGTTTTTCTGGTCGTCATCGATATTTGATTTGGTCGTTTTTTTTTTCGGCGATGTAAGAGTCGTGTACGGTCTTCTGTATGTTGTATGTGCCGGATATGTACTGTAGGTGTTCGATGGCAGCGGGTTAGGGTTCAAGTAGCTTCTTCTCTGGAGAAGAAGAAGGTGACGTGATGGCCTTAGTTTTTTATTGCTTTAGGGTTTTGACTTTTAATTAATTAAAGGACCACCAGCTCAATCAATATAAATTAATTAATTAAAGGACTCAATTCATCAATATAAAAGAAACTTGTTGGCCAAGGTGGTAGTATCTAAGTTGACTTGATTTTGTTCAGATTGACTCGATGAATTAAATCGAGTTAGATAATAAGACCAAACCGAGTTTTATGGGAACTAGGTCGGTTTGACTATTCCGGACCGACGACTTATTGAGCCGGACATATTGAAATCATAATATGATTAATTTGACATGCTTTTACTTGATCTAAATTAATGTTTGCCTACTTATGCTTTAGGGTCTTATTAGTTGCTTATTGTTTCAACTTAATTTTGACTATATTTGTTATTTAGTCTTGCATGTTATTATCACTTTGATGAACTATAGAATGTTATGAGTTTAACCAGAATGGTGGTTGCCAAAGTGACCCATGGTGAATGATAAACTTATATATTTAGTTCATATTACTATATATAACCTAGTTAATTGAATTAGTGAACTCGTCAGTTACATTTCTTATTTAATTATCAACTAGGGATTGGTCCAAACATTTATCGTTAGTTGTGATAATTATAGAACATTATAATGTAATTGACTTATATATGTTTTCGCCCCACCTCAGGATATATTGTGAGTGAACAATTTGTATGTCATGGTTTTAGCCCAAAGGCGAAACCGTGACGATACTATTAGTTCATTATTAGGTATCTATTATCCTGGATTTTGATTATGGGGTTACCCACATAGTGGAGAGACTTATTATTTATGCGAGCACTTGGTATATTACAATTTTAGCCCAAAGGAAAATTGTGATGATACTGCTTGCTCAACATCAGAACATAAGTTATAAAAGAACACTCAGTATGTTGCAGTTTTAGCCCAAAGGCAAAATCGTGATGATACTACTAGTTCATCATTAAAGTATACTTATGTTTTAAATTATAATTATATGAGTTTCTCTTTACCTTTAAGTGAATGCTTAGTATGTCGTAGTTTTAGCCCAAAGGCAAGACCTTGATGATGCTCTTTGTCCACATAGTGAAGAGACTCATCGCTTATGAGAGCGCTTGGTATGTTGCAATTTCAACCCAAAGGTGAAATTGTGATTATACTGCATGCTCAACTGAACATATGTTCTGAGTGAACACTTGGTGTGTAGCGATTTTGGCCCAAAGGTTAAATAGTGATGATACTGCTAGTTCATCATTAAAGGTATACATTTGTTCTAAATGTTTTCTCTTCACTATTTGAGTGAACACTTTGTATGTCATTATTTTGCCCAAAGGCGAAATAATGATGATACTTCTTGTTCATCAATTATAAAATGGGTTTCCTTTTCACTGCTTGAGTGAACGTTATGTATGTCATGATTTTTCGCCAAAAGGTAAAATCATGATGATACCCCTTGTTCATCAATAATTAGGATGTATATCATTCTAAATTATAGTTAGGCAAGATCATGACTTACTACATTATAGCTTGCTTTGTCTATCACTTATTTTGACGGAATAATGGTATGCACCGTTGAATAAGTCTAGTAAACTCACAACTCTAATAGATATTAGTAGTTTGAATGTAAGATCTTTTCTTTAAGTTTTAGAAAAGGTTAAACAAACTTAGCATTATGTTTGTGTGAGTATGAGTTGCAAACATTATATACAATATTAGACTTCCCAATATTGATTGTGCTTATTTTTAAGTAATATTGAATTTAGTGGGAGTAGTGAACCACATAATGTGAAAGTTGAGAAAATATGTATCTGTTTCTATGCATGTAACTACTCCATAATGAACATGTCGCCATTAATTATAAATCTAGCTGCAAAATTAAAGTATTTAGGATGAATCTATATAAGTTCTTTATCATGGTGAATCCCTCGCTCTTCATTATGATTGATTCCATATTCATAACAATTATGGTAATTTAAGAAGAGGCAAGGCTTAAGCAACTAAGACATTATTTGATTCATCTTAATTCAAGAAGCTCGAAAGAAATGGAGAAATGTGAAGAACAAATCCAATCTAAATAAGCTAATTATGTTACCTAGGCTCATAGATGAAGTTAGACAATAAAATGTTTCTTCTGTAATAGATGGGACAATTTTATAAAGATTGTCATAGATGTGAGGTGTGTTTCGAAATGGGGAAGGAGAAATGCCTAACCTTTGTATATTTCGAAACTAACCTCATTGAAGCTCCCTAAGCGATTTGGATAGTCAACTTTAGGACTACTTATATTTTTCAATCTATGTAGAATTTTATTATGTTATTTAAATACTGCATTGTAGTTTGAAAATAGTGTAGTCAATGAATGAAAGCTCATATTTCTAAAGGCACAAATATTTAGAGTTTATCTCTAAAGTATAGTTATAAGAATCATTTTAGTTTAAGATCTTATTGATCTCAAGGTGTGGGGTTTTGTATTAATGAAGAACAAACAAGCACACCAGTATAGGTGCCATATCATGAAGTGCATAGTTTCTTGAAAATATCCACTTGGATATCAGTATGCTTTGACCACTTTGTGTTTCGGTGGAGAAAGAATTTATCACCTTTATAAATGTTTCTCATATTAAGAGCAAATCTAATTCTGAAAGTTATACTCAAATAATGGACATCTATGAGATGAACATTGTTGTATTTGTAAGAAAATTAGATGTACGAAAATGAGAATTATCTGATCTGATTAAGGTGATATGATAAACGACATAACGTCGTAATCGTACATTAAAGTTATGGTTAGAAGTATGTTAAATACCTTTAGCTTACCCATATAATGGTGCAATGAAGCCTTAAAGATTGCTATGTATCTTTGAATCGAGTTCTTGTAATGAAAGATCAAACTTATTAGAGTTATGAACTGAAAGAATTCGAGTTCAAGACATCTCCTTGTCTAGGAATGTGTAGCGGAGGCTAGAAGATATGGTGCACATGAAAGATGATTGGATTTTAAAATGAATAGTGGTCAGATCACCGACTACTCAGTAAAATCCAAAAAGGGTACAAGATTTTATCATTCTAATCATAGTATGATAGTATTGAAATCGATAATGTCAAATTATTATGGGATGGTAAAATCAGTGGGAGTGAATAACCATGAAAAGTGGTAATTAAAGGAGTTAGGATACAAGTCCCTATATCCTTCCTCTAGAGAAGTTGTAATTTGTCTTATGGTTGTTAATAAGTGCAACAATATTATTAACAACTGAATGAACAATCACTCCGTAATGAGATTATCACCAATTAATTGAAAGTAGAATTTCCATAGAGAATAACATTATGTTGTTTTGAAAAAGAACAACTTTGTTATTCTTGAATGACTATGCAGTTTAGCTACATGAATTTGAATTTGACATAAAGGGCGAGTAATGTGACTGTTAATGGAGAGAGGCACATGAGTTAATCTAAGGGCTTCTCATTTAGGAAAAGAAATACATAATTTGCAAGTCTAAGTGATCGATACGTAGATTTAGACATGCTTCCTAAAGATGGTACTTCCAGTTCAATAATATCATCATTATGATTCTTCAGTTTTAAGAAATATCTTATATATCGACATTTGTATCTGAAGAATAGTGGGAGTACGTTTAAGTTTCTTGTTCTAAGTATTGATAGTAGTTAACTTGCTAGAAGTAATTTTGGTTCGTTGCACATAACCAAAGAATTTCTTATTACTGAAGATATTATTCAGACAACCCACTTGTTTGGAATCAAAATATTCTGAAACCAAACACAATAATCATTAAAGTAGTCTCAGAAGAGAAATATCTGAAAAGATTTAGAGAAATTCAGTAAATTCAGCTAGTGACATCCCTATTATGAAATAATGATAGCGAGTGTAAGCACATGGAAGAAATTTTCATATAATGAGGCTTTGGGAAGCCTAATGTTTACCCTGAGAGTAGGAAGTACCTTTGGCTATGTACTTCTATGAATGGGAAGGGATTATGATGAAAGTTATATGTCGATCCATTATTTTATCATCTAAAATGAATGACAATTAACTTTGTGTGGTAAACTTGAGGCCACAACTTATAGTTATGGTTGCGAAACTTATCTCAGGATTTGAGTTTGTCGACGATGTTGTCAAGTCGCTGAGAGTTTAATGTGTCGCAATAGTCATCTTTTAAGGAGTAAAGTATTCTAATGGGTTAAATACTTTTCTTAAGAAAGAAATTCAGAAACACATATGTCTTTGGAATATATAAGCTTTAGCTTATAATTGCGAATCTATTAACCAGGGGATCATCATTAAAACATTAAAGGAACATGATGATATTGTTAGATGTATCCCATGATATTGGCCACATGGTTACATGGATATTATGATACTGTTCTATAAGACATCTTTGAGATCTCATTATTGTATGTTTCTGATTTTTCTGTTTTTTCCTATGTGTACACATATTTGAGATGGGATGTATGACAACAGGAATAGACTTGACAAGACTTAATAGTTGAACCAATTTAAAAGGCATTTATGTTGTTGGCTTTTTATGAATGTAGATTCCCTAATTATTGATCATGTTATGTGAGTTCTGGTTTTGTAGTACATGGAAGGAAGTATGTCATATTAACGATGTATGACCGCCATGACTCATGCTAGTAGTTTGCTTAATTATGATATTATGATAGTTAATAATATAGTTAAAGATTGGGATGTTTTCAAATCGCGCGTGTGTATGTCATTTTATTCCTAAGCCCAATATCGAGTCGTTTTGTAAAATAATTTCGAAATGATTTCTTAAAATAAAACTTGTTTTGTTTTACTATGGGTCATATGGGCCAAGTGGGAGAATGTAAGAATTTATGGCCCACATAACCCAGTATGATGATCCATTGAGTTTGCAAACCATAGGCTTTGTGTAAACCCAATCCCTTAGGCCCGTAAGTTATTGGGTCTATCTTATTAAGTTGTGTAGGGAAACACCCAATCACTACCTATAATGGAATAAGTAGTATATAAGTATTTGGGGTGATTAGGGTTCTTACTCTCACCCAATTCTAGTGCCTAAACCCTCCATCAGTTTTGCACTCACCTCTCAAGTTCTTGGTGTATTATGGGTAAAGACGTAAAACGATCACCCTATTAGTTTGGATGCTTCGATATGATTTTGGATACGCGATCTAAGGTATGTCTCCTTAATTAAATTAATGTGGTTAGCATGATTATTAAGATCCGTATTCTTCATGTTTGATTTCCGCCTAATGTTGTTACATGAACATAATAAAATTTACATGTTCCACTGCATGCATGTGATGAGTCACATGCATGTGTGTCATGTAATTAGAGATTCTTATCTCTAATCCTTCCATCTTATATATCTAAGTCTTATTCGATCTTTTGGATTGTAGAGATATAAGTTGTAGCAGTTGGTTACATATAGTTAATAAGAGCTTTCTCTATTCCACTTCTCTCAGATACTTTCTTGTACTTGTATTTATATTTTGTGTGTATAAATTATAATACCTTATCAGCACGACTCTACCACTCTTTTACAACAAGATCGAGACCTCGACATTTTGTGATCAACCCGAAGCTTTTGGGGATCTCACAAAATAAAAAGGTATATTTGTGTAATTTTATTTTCAAATGTCAAATCTAACAAAGCTCAAGTTTTGTGCTTTAGATATTTCTAGAAATAACTATCTTTCTTAAGTCTTGGATGCGGAACTACATCTCGAGTCAAGAGAACTCAGAGATAATATAAGAGAAGAAAAACAGTCGACCAAGCAAAGTCGCACTGCTGCAACTATTTTCTTTCGTCATCATATCTATGAGGGACTAAAATCAAAATATTTAACGGTAAAAGATCCGTTAGTCCTCTGGAATAATTTGAAGGATAGATATGGCCATTTGTTGATGGTCATAGATCATGTTGCTTTGAATAATTGGAGGAACCTGCATTTGTAGGACTTTAAATCAGTAACAGATTATAACTCGACTTTATTCAGAATAACCTTATAGTTGAGACTATGTGGTGATACTGTTACTGATGAGCAGCTGTTGGAGAAAACCTTCAGCACTTTCCACGCCTTTAATGTGCTTTTGTAGCAGCAATATAGAGAGCGTAGGTTTCTGAAATATTCAGAGTTAATCTCTGGTTATCTTGTTGCCGAGAAAAATAACGAGTTGTTTTTATTGAACCATGAATCTCATCCCACTGGTTCTATGTCTGTACCTGAAACTTATGCATCGACTACTTCAGGACAGAGATGTGGACGACATGGTTATAAAGGTAGGTGTAGACGCTACCAACGGTATAATTCTAGGAAGTGGAAAAGTACGGATAATGCCAAACAGGATCCCTAAAAAAGGGATAACGTTGATCCCCATAACAAGGATAATGTTGAAACGAAGCAAGGTAAAGAGAAAGGTTGGCAGAATAAACCCCCTAAAGATGTAACTTGCTATTGTTGTGGCATGAAAGGACACCTGGCGCGTAATTATTATACGACCAGCATCTAGTTGATCTTTATCAGGCTTCATGTAAGAAAGCCAAAACTGATGTTGAGATATATTATATCTATA
Organism: Macleaya cordata; assembly: GCA_002174775.1. Classification (NCBI taxonomy): domain Eukaryota; kingdom Viridiplantae; phylum Streptophyta; class Magnoliopsida; order Ranunculales; family Papaveraceae; genus Macleaya; species Macleaya cordata. Next base: position 23,513 of record MVGT01003046.1, read on the forward strand.
ATGGTGTTCCTACCGATGATAGCTACCTGGAGTTATCTAATATGTTCCTCGATCTTGAAGGCGAGGACTTGAGCAAATTAATTAGGGAATGAGCATATTCATACCAATTAGAGTTTTGCTATACAAATTTTGTTGTACTACTTTTCTTGTTCTACTTATGTTTATATATAATATAAGCGTTTTGTATATATATTTATTCTTGCTTTATTTTTTTTAAAGGATATGGACCCAAACAGAGGCCTATCCCGAGGTAGTGGTCCAAGCAGAGACATATCCAAACAAAGCCTATATGGCGAGGATGTTTGCTAGTAGACAGTGCTACAACACACACAATCCTTCAAGATAGTGAATCACTAGCTTGATGATATTCAAGGCTAGCGTGACTACTATCACTGGCACGACCAGTTTGATTGAGGGCTCTGGCAGAGCTAGTATCATGCTACCTGGTAGTACAATACTTGATATTAACGACACTTTGTATTCCTCCAGATCCAGGAGAGATCTGTTGAGCTTTAAAGATATACGTCGTAATGGGTACCACCTTGAGACAGTGAACGATCATGATATAGAACACTTGTGTATTACCTCAACTGTCTCACACCAGAAGTGTATATTAGAGAAGCTTCTGACTCTCTCCTCTGGTTTGTATTATACGATAATAAGAAGGGTTGAATCTTATGCCGTCTTGAACCAGGAGTTCAATGACCCGAAAGTGTTTATGCTTTGGAATGACAGATTTGGTCACCCAGGTTCTACTATGATGAGTAGAATGATCTAAAACACACAGAGACATTCATTACAAAACAGGAAGATTCTAATGTTAAAGATTATACTTGTGCAGCTTCTTCCCTGGGTAAATTGGTACTTAAACTATCTTTAACCAAGGTCGTGGTTAAATACCCAGTTTTTCTGCAACGAATTCATGGAGATATTTGTGGGCCTATCCATCCCCAATGTGGACCATTCCAATATTTTGTGGTCTTGGTGGATGCTTCTGCGAGGTGGTCGCATGTTTACCTATTATCCACTCGCAATGTTGACTTTGCACGTTTGCTCGCTCAGATTATACGATTACGTACACATTAATCTAAATTTCCCATCAAGTCCATTTGTCTTGATTGAGCCGCCGAGTTTACATCTCAAGCTTTTTACGCTTATTGCCAAGTAGTTGACAAGGACGTGGAGCATCCTGTTGCTCACGTTCATACTTAAAATGGTCTAGCAGAATCATTTGTGAAGCGTCTTCAGCTCATTGCTCAGCCTATGCTTATAAAAACTAAACTACCAATTGCAGTATGGGGACATGCCATTTTACATGCAGCTGCATTAGTTCGGATTCGTCCGACGGCATATCATTGTACTCTTTTATGCAGCTTGTTATGGGCCACTAACCAAATATTTTACACTTATGTGTTTTTGGTTGTGTTGTGCAAGTTCCTATTGCCCCTACGCGACGCACCAAGTTTGGTCTTCAACGTCGGCTAGGAATATATGTTGGCTTTGATTTACCTTCTATTATTCGTTATCTTGAGCCGATGACAGGTGATGTTTTTACTGCACGTTTTGTGAACTATCATTTTAATGAGATTGTATTCCCGTCATTAAGGGAAGACAATCCATCGTCAATAGAACTGCGTGATTCGTCATCAGAAGAACAACATGAGATTTCTTGGAATGCACCAACTATGTCTCATCTTGATCCATGTACCAATGCATGTAACATTAAAGTGCGGAAGATTGTTCATCTCCAGAAAATTGCCAATGAAATGCCTGATGCATTTAATGACGCAGCTAAAGTTACCAAGTCATATATACCTGCTACAAATGCTGCAACTAAATTGATGCCCAAGAGAGACATGCTGTGAGAGTTGATGTCCCAAGAGGATGTATGATCCCAGTAGGATAAATTGCAGCAAATGAGTCGTCTAATGCACGCCTGAAGCGTGGACGACCACTTGGTTCGAAAGATTCTATTCCCAAGAAGAAGAAATGCCAATCAATAATTATAAATACTCTAGGAGAGGCTATCATTGAACGATCCACATTCTCTGAAGTAATACCTCTTGAAGAAGGAAAATCCCCAAGAGAGGGACAGGTACCTGTAAATGAGAAAATCTCAATAAATTTTGCATACACCAGAGAAATATGGGATCGCAATGAAATAATTGTCGACAATATATTTTCTTTTTCAGTAGCTACTGACATCGTCGTAGAGAATGATGACATTGAGCCTCACTCTATAGAAGATTTCGACATAGAATTAATTGGGCAAAATAGAAAGAAGCCCTCTCAGCAGAGTTGGCTTCCCTTGCAAAGCATGAGGTGTTTGGACCAGTTGTACCAACATCCACGAATGTGAACCCTGTGGGAAACAAATGGGTTTTTGTAAGAAAATGCAATGAGAAAAAAGAAGTCGTTCACTATAAGGCATAACTCGTGGCACAAGGTTTTTCACAAAGACCTGGGATTGATTCTAAAGAAATATATTATTCTGTTATGGATGCAATTACTTTCAGATATCTGATCAGTCTGGTAGTCTCAGAAAGACTCGACATGCATCTAATGGACGTAGTTACTGCATATCTATACGAAAAGTTAGATACAGATATTTATATGCAAGTCCCTGAAGGGTTATTTTTACTTGAGGGAAAACTACGCCATTTGTATTCACTTAAGCTCAAAAGAGCTCTATATGGATTGAAATAATCCAGGCGAATGTGGTATAATCGCCTCAGTGAATACTTGATAAAGAAAGAATATGTAAACGATCCCATTTTCCCATGCATTTTTATCAAGAAAATAAAATCTGGATTTGCTATCATCGCTGTGTATATCGATGATATCAATTTAATCGGGACTCTTGAAGAGCTCCGTACAGCTACAGAATACCTAAAGAAGGAATTCGAAATGAAAGACCTCGGGACAACGAAATTTTGTCTCGGCTTGCAGATTGAGCATAACTCAAGTGGAATCTTGGTCCATCAAACAACGTATACTGAGAAGATCTTGAAGCGTTTTAATATGGACAAAGCACATCTATTGAGTACTCTTATGGTTAAGAGATTTCTTGATATTGAGAAAGACCCATTCCAACCAAAGGACGATAATGAAGCACTACTTGGTCCAGAAGTACCATATTTATGTGCAATCGGCGCATTGATGTACTTGGCACAATGTACCAGACTAGACATTGCATTTGCTGAAAATCTGTTAGCCAGCTTTAGTTCTGCACTGACAAGGAGACATTGGACAGGTGTAAAATAGATTCTCTGTTATCTCCGCAAAAATATAGACATTGGATTATTCTATCCGAGAAATCCATCCAATGGCTAGTGGCGGACGCACGTTATCGGGAGGGTGGTCAGTTGACCACCATCTCTTTTTAATTTTTTTGAAAACTATATAAGATTTTCTTTTTTTTGACCACCCTATTCTCACATATGTTGACCACCCTCTTTATTATGTCAAATATTAAATAAAAAGTACTAGTGTCATTAAATTTGATGTACCAGGGCCTACATAAAAAATTGTACTCTTTAGTTTAGTTCATTGAACTGTTGTAGAAACCAAAAAACAAAACAAAATAAAATTGTACTCTTAATTTGTTTCTTAACTTTGGTTATAGGTTTTTCTTATTTAATGTTCTCATTTAAAACCTCAAAAACCCCTCAACTGAATTTTTTTTTAATCTAAATTAATTGCCTATGAGGTTTTCCACAAAGGGATTTGGTATTCACCCTAATTTTATACAAAACCCACAAAATTGAAATCAGTTAAGTTAGGGGTCTTTTAATTTAATTTTTGAAACATAAACTTTGTTTATTAATTGGTTTTAGGGTTTTACCAAACAATTTAGTACTTCTCTTAGTTAATCAAAACCCCCAATTCAAAATTGATTTAAGGGTCTTTTGGTTTGTTGTTTTATTCCTGTATAAATGTTACTGTTTTAATTTAGTTACTTTGTTTGTTAATACTTGATTTGGCATTTGTACTTTACTTGTTTTGGATTGTTGATTGCATTCAATTATTTGCTCTTGCTATTCAAGATTATTATTTCTTTGGAGTGTTGGTGCCTCAATATTGATAGAAAATTATTTGTTGTGAGAATCTCTAAGATAAATTAAACATGTTAATTTATAATTCTTATAAAATAAGGCTGGACTTGGTCAATGTTGACTCAGTCAACGTTGACTTGCCCACCCTAATCAATATTCCTAGATCCGCCACTGCCAATGGCTCTCAGATAATGGGATACACTGATGCAGGATATCTCTCCAATCCCCACAAAGCTATCTCCCAATCTGGTTATGTTTTTACAAGTGGAGGTACAATATTCTCTTAGGGATCCAATAAGCAAAGTCTTCCAGCCACTTCTTCGAATCATTCGGAGATTATTGCATTGCATGAATCTAGCAGAGAATGTGTGTGGCTAAGATCACGGATTAGTCATATCAGAAGCTCTTGCGCTTTACCCTCTATCATAGATATTTCAACAGCCATTTTTTAGGACAATGCTGCTTGAATATCACAAGTTAAAGAAGGCTACATCAAAGGTGATAGAACCAAGCATATTTCACCGAAGCTATTTTATTCTCACCATCTCTAGAAGAACCATGAGTTTGATATCCAACAGATACAATCTTGTGAGAATTTTGCTGATTTATTCACCAAGTCTCTGCCTACGGCGACTTTTAGAAAGTTGATTTATGGTATTGGCATGATATGTATGTACCATCAAACAGACTGATGTGATAGACTGCTCAATCAGGAGAAGTATACCAATGCCTGCATTTTTGTTTGACTGGACTTTATCGCGCTGTAATCTTTTTCCTTTGTCAAGGTTTTGTCCCTCTGGGTTTTCCTTGCCAAAGTTTTTAACGAGGCGGCATATGCGAGTCCAACACTATTCTACGTCTATTGAACTCTTTTCCTTAGTTCAGGTCTTGTCCCTCTGGGTTTTCCTGACAAGGTTGTTAACGAGGCAATTATCTTAGAATGGTGGACATCTAAAGGGGAGTGTTATAACACGCAGGTGCTATGCAGGGCCGGATCTGAGATTTTGAGGGCCCAAGGCGAATTCCTGAAAACAGGGCCCTATATACTAATATGGAAACGAAAGTAACTACCTAATTTTTTTTATTAAATTACGATAATATAACACATAGCAATAGGATCAACTACAATTAAGTTCTTCTACAATATTCAGATCAAAACCAACGCCTATTATTATTCCTTAAACACTCTCATAACAATGACGAACTACCCAAGAAAGTAGAGAAAATATAATACCTTAAAGATTATTCTTTTTGCATTTTTAGCTGCAAAATGACCAATTAAACTTGCATAATCGAGAATCACTTACCACAGGTCCTCAGTGGTTCAGATTCTAATGAGTGTGTGTTCTACTTAATCAGTCCTTTATAAGAATTTAAGTTTCTTAAATTAGTGTTATAAAAAATTATAGAGATGACATAATTTTATCAAATTTGACACAGAGAGGGTTTTTAGCTTTCTAGTGTTCGGGTTCTTTTATTATCAAAGAGAACACGCTTTGGTGAAAGATGGAAAAAATGGTAGTTTTAGTAAGTTGTTTGGTAGGTTTTTTTAATTAGGGGTATTTTAACTTATAAAGTAACTTTTAAAGGTATTTCTAAAGAGTCTGGTTCCATAGACATAGTTATATAAACATCGTTATTCATAGCATATTTGTGGGGTCCATATGGAGATGACCTAAGAGCTGATTTTTATAGGGATGTTCTTCTCACCATGTAAATCATTCTCACCAAATATCATATCATTTTAAAATTACACTGATTGAAAAAATATACGGCTTATAAAATCACCCTATTTTTTTATGGGGTTAAAATTTTTAAAATAATATGAATTTTGGTGAGAGTGATCTAAATAATTAGTAGAATATTTCTACAAAAAATCAGCCCTTGGATGATCTTCAAGAGGGCCCCACAGGGATCTTGTAAACGTAATGTCTGTATAACAATGTCCACGGAACCAGACTCATTTCTAAAAGTGTAGTTTCTCAAAATTAGCAGCCGAGAAATCGGTCTATAGGTATATATATAATTTTTTCTAGTAGAATATATATAACTATATAAGGTACATAGAAATGGGAGGGCCCTCAAAATTTGGGAGACCTAGGCGACCGCCTTCACTGCCTTTCCTTAGATCCGGCTATGGTGCTATGGTGGCTGTTCCACCGCATGCATGTGATGAGTCACATGCATGTGTGTCATGTAATTAGAGATTCTTATCTCTATTCCTCCAATCCTATATATATGAGTCTTATTCGATCTTTTGGAATGTAAGATATAAGTTGTAACAGTTAGTTACGGACACTTAATAAGAGCTCTCTCTATCCACTTCTCGGATACTGTAACGGCCCTGAATTTCTACATAAGCCCGGCCGGCACTTATGCAAAAATAGGCCATTATTTTTTTTTTAAATAGAGGTACTAAACCCCCATCTGAATCTGGGAACACATCCCTATTAATAGTAGCATCGAACTCATGATTAAAAATAACAGGAAAAACTTGAATGAATATGAGTACTTCAAACCTTTAATAAAATTATTCATGCCTCAAACACGGCATTAAAAAATAAAAATATAATTTATCCAAAGATCAATTAAAAAGGAGTTAACCCCACAATTTATTCCCCACTATATCACCTCTACTGGTCTTTACCATAACAAAAGTACTTAAAATCAATATTAAAATCAATAAAACTAAATAAGGAAGAGTGGTCCACCCACGATGCACAAAAGCAGCAGGTTCCCACCCGACAACTAACAGTCAAGCGTGCTGACCCGCTTGGTTCCTGTCCCCTGAAATTATTTACCACAGGAGTTAAACTCCAAACAAGTTCACAAGACTCTAAGTCAAGGTAATAATAGAAGTATAAGGTTGCATAAAAAGTAAGGGGAGGAAAGTCTAAAAACAAGAAGTGATCTACAATATTAACTTTCATCATGCAACAACAAAATATTTACTTACCACACTTTATTTTATACAAAGAATCTGGTGTCAACAACATAAGTCAAAAGTTATATTCAATTTCTTGTTAGATCGGCTGAGATTGGATCCACAATCTCGATTTACCAAGGATCATAGAATACGTGTCCCTTCCCATTGGTCCATCGCTTGAACAAATCGCCACGTGAACCTATCGTCTTATAATTATATATCTCGGGCGAACACATCTAACCGAATACACCTCTTAAAAGGTAGTTTTATATATATACGATTTTGGGATGCTTACACAAAACTAAGGGATTCAATGACTTAATTCTCTTACCAAATCCTTGATAAACCTCGCGTTAGCACTCAATACCCCTCTTACCGACAAATCAAAAACATGTGCAGGGTATTCATCCACAAACCCTTACAATTGTCTGAAACTTTTGTTACATAAATAACAAATTTTTGTCCAATCAAATGAGGTAGGTTGATGGGTCGAATCCAATCTGCAATATCAGTTCTAAATTTATTTTTACACAAATTCAGCATAGTGTATACTTATTTAACATGTGGATTTATGCTCTAGTATTTCTGCCACAAGTAAAACATAAGTTTCAACACATATATTCCCCATTATAATAACCAGAAATTAACCTTTCTTACAACAATCAGATTTAGATTATGATTTCAACACTTAGTATAGAAGACAAATTTTATAATCCAAAACAGGTAAAATTAATTAACTAGCAGATCCATAAGAAATTTCAATCAATTAACAGAATATATACTAATGATAAGTAAAATTAGACCCGTTCAAAAAGTAATACCTAATTTCAGTGTTGCCTAGTTGTAAATTTAGATTTTCACACTGCAGAACAAAATTTTTCCTTTGTACTTGTAAAATTACACTAACTAAGAGTCAAGAGAACTTGCCTCGCTCGATTGCCGATAAATCCAAAACGGTGTTAAGAGAACCCTATAATTTTTACCTCTTCAATTCTTCTCAAATCCTAAAACATGAATATGTTAAGAGAAACCTATTAACAAATAATAATAGAAGTAAGGAATAGAAGGAAGAGAAAGATGGTGAGGAAACTCACCATGAAAGTAGGCGAACTCACGTCTCTCTCTCTCTCTCCCTCTCTCTGTTACCCGTTTCTTTCTTTCTCCTAATTCCCTGTTTTTTTTTTAAACTCTACTCACAAGACAAGAGATCCATATCTTTTCCTTTAATTCTTTAAAATTCGGTCCACCCCATAGCTATAATCACTGGCCAGCTCATATGCACCCAGTGGGAATGGCTAAAACAATATATATATATTTTTTTTATCACTACACATGAGACTATAATGAGACCCATTTCTCTTTCTCTATAAGTGGGTCCATCCCACCTTATATCCATCACGCCAATACATGTGCATAATGAGAGTGACAAAAAAAATATATATATAAATATATTTTTTTAAAAGAAATGGAACCCCCTCCCCAATACTAACAGATCATAACAAATGGGCGGGTCTCACTTACCACTAAACATTCCTTCTCTTTATAAAGTTATCAATTATTATAATTTTATCACTTATTAAAATTACAAATTACAACAAACCATACCCAACATTATTAATTATAAAATATTCCCACTAACAACTAACCATATAATACTTGTGTATATATATATATATAAAGTGTGGCCCCTAGGCTCCCTCTCAAATTCATAAAGACCACAACCACTAATAATTCAAACTATAAAACACAAAATTAAATTTTTAGTTGCATAAGTTAGGGGTATTACAGTCTAACCCCCTAAAGAAAAGATTTCGTCCCCGAAATCGAACATACCTCATCGGTAAAAAGATGTGGATGGGAACAACGAATGTCCTCCTCACGCTCCCAAGTTGCCTCTAGTTCATCTCGTGGATTCCACTGCACCTTAACAAAAGGTATATTTCGAGATCGAAGTCGTCTTTCTTGCCGATCCAATATGCGAATCGGTTCCTCCTCATATGTAATATCAGGTCGCACCACTAATTCGTTGTAATTCACCATCTGAGTATGTTCTTCATCCTTCAAGTATTTACGTAGCATGGACACATGAAATACATCATGTACCCCAGACAATTTTGGAGGTAATGCTAGCCGATATGCAACCTTCCCAACCTTTTCAATTACAGGGAAAGGACCAATATACCTAGGAGTCAGTTTACCTTTCTTCCCAAATCTCATCACACCCTTCATAGGCGACACTTTAAGTAACACTTGATCTCAAACTTGAAATGTTAAGGGTCGTCGACGTCGATCAGCATAACTTTTCTGTCTACTCTGGGCAGTGCGAAGACAATCTTTGACCACTTGAATTTTTTCTGTAGTTAGTTGAACCAGCTCTGGCCCTAATAAGCTCTTTTCTCCCACTTCTAACCAACACACGGGCGAACGACAAGGCCTTCCATAAAGAGCCTCAAAAGGAGCCATTCCGATACTAGATTGGTAACTATTATTATATGCAAATTCAGCCCAAGGTAAATATTTGTCCCAATTTCCTTTGAAGTCCAAGACACATGCTCGAAGCATATCTTCAAGTATTTGATTTACTCGCTCAGTCTGACCATCTGTTTGTGGATGAAAAGATGTGCTTAAGTCTAATCTAGAGCCCATAGCCCGTTGAAAACTCCTCCAAAAATTAGAAGTGAAGTAAGAACCCCTATCAGAAACAATAGACACCGGTACACCATGCAAGGACACAATCTTTTCCACATAAAGTTGGCATAACTTGTCTGCACTGTAAGTAGTGTGAACTGGTAAAAAATGTGCCGATTTGGTTAACCTGTCCACAATTACCCATATAGAGTCATGCCCTCTTAAGGATTTTGGTAAACCAGATATAAAATCCATAGAGATGTTGTCCCATTTCCATTGTGGAATCGGAAGTGGTTCTAATTCTCCAGATGGTTTTTGGTGTTCAATCTTAATTTTTTGACAAATCTCACACTTCGATACGTATTTAGCGATTTCCCGCATCATACCTGACCACCAAAACTGCCGTCGAAGATCTTTATACATTTTAGTGCCCCCTGGATGAATTGTATACCGACTACGGTGTGCTTCATTTAGGATTTCATGTTTTAGATTGGCTACAGCAGGTACACATAAGTGACCTTGAAATCTCAGCCCTCCATCCATTCCTACGGTAAAGTCAGGATTTACCCCCTCTGACCCCAATTGCGTCATACACCACTCATCCATAGTTTGTGCCGCAATCACCTTACTAACCAGTGTGGGTTGCAGGATAATGTTACCCAAAAATGCCTTAGAAGTAGAAGTATTTCCTAACCTCAAATCAAACTCAGTCAATGTCTCTAACATCTGCCACTCCCACACCATCATAATAGCAGCTAAACCTATAGGTTTTCGAATCAGAGCATCAGCCACTACATTTGCTTTCCCAGGATGATATTGCAATTCAAAATAATAGTCCTTAATGAACTCCAACCATCGTCGTTGACTCATATTCAGCTCTTTCTATGAGAAAAGGTATTTAAGACTTTTATGATCAGTAAATAGCTCAAATCTTTCTCCAATCAAGTAATGTCGCCAGATTTTTAGAGCGAAAACCACAGCAGCTAATTCTAGGTCGTGCGTCGGGTAATTCCGCTCATGAGTACGCAATTGTCGAGATGCATAAGCAATCACCCTCCCCTGCTGCATCAAAACACATCCAAGTCCTTGGAATGAGGCATCGGTATAAATAACTAGCCCTTTTCCATCCTCTGGTAAGGTTAGAACTGGTGCAGAAGTGAGCTTAGTTTTGAGCTCTTGGAAAGATTCTTCGCATTTGGAGTCCCATACGAAAGGTACACCCTTTTTGGTTAGTTTAGTGAGTGAGCCTGCTATTCGAGAGAATCCCTGAATAAAACGCCGATAATATCCAGCTAATCCAAGGAAACTTCGAATCTCAGTGATAGTCGTTGGTTGTTTCCAATTCAATACTGACTCAATCTTCGAAGGGTCTACAGAAACCCCAGATTCTGATATCACATGCCCTAAGAATTTAACTTGTTGCTGCCAAAACTCACACTTGGTAAATTTTGCAAAAAGTTGGTGTTCTCTCAATGTCTGTAGCACTAACCTTAAGTGTTCCTCATGTTCTACCTGTGTCTTAGAGTAAATCAGGATGTCGTCGATAAAGACAATAACAAACTGATCTAGGAATGGCCCAAATACTCGATTCATCAAATCCATAAACACTGCTGGTGCGTTCGTGAGCCCAAAAGGCATTACAACAAACTCGTACGAACCATACCGAGTTAAGAATGTTGTCTTGGGAATATCTTGTTCCCTAACCCGAAGTTGGTGATAGCCCGACCGTAGATCAATCTTTGAAAACCATTGGGCACCCTTTAACTGATTGAACAAGTCGTCGATTCTTGGCAATGGATACTTATTCCGAATCGTAACCTTGTTCAGCTCACGATAATCAATGCATAACCGCAATGAACCATCTTTCTTTTTAACAAACAAAACTGGAGCACCCCATGGTGACGAACTACGTCGAATAAACCCTTGGTTTAAGAGTTGGTCTAACTGAGCCTTCAACTCTTGCATCTCCTTAGGAGCCATCCTATAAGGAGCTCGAGCTATTGCTGCAGTACCCGGTAGGAGTTCGATACAAAAATCTATCTCTCTACGGGGTGGCAAACCAGGCACCTCACGGAACACATCCGCATACTCGGCTACTACTGGTATCTCGGCAATGAGTAGACTCTCGTCAGAGGTCTCTACTGACTCGATATAGCTAAGAAAAGCCTTTACCCAAGTGTATCCTGACTTGGTGTTTACTACTAAATTGGTTCGTCCCGGAATACAGAAAGTGATTGTCTTGTTAACACAATCCAGTTGTGCATAATGGGAAGACAACCAATCCATTCCCAATATGACATCATAAGGCTTCATCTCTAACACATAAAGATCTGCCAAGAATTCCGAGTCTCCAATCGTAATAGGACAGGCAGTACACTTATACCTCAACTCTACAACACTACTATTAGGAGTAGTAACACACAAAGGTAAGTCACATAAATCTATAGCAAGATTTAGCATAAGGGCCAGTATTGAAGAAATAAAGGAGTGGGTAGCTCCTGTATCAAAGAGAATACTAATAGGCTGCCCAAAGATAAAAAATGTACCTCCCAAGGTTGCATTTTGCATCTCAACCTCGCAAGGTTGTATAGCATAGAGTTGACCTGGGCCTCTTGGTTGTGCATTACGATTTGTAGCCATGGTGTTATGTTGTTCAGGTCTCTGACCCCGTCGGCCACCCTCCTGCACCTTCTCATTTGGACAATCTGATGCCTTATGCCCTCGCTCCCGACAATTGTAACAAAACCCATGAAAGGCAATAGGTTCAGCAGGAATTGGTTGTGGTTCTACTGGTACCACTGCCCCGGTGTTAATGGTGTCTCCTTGCTTGCGGTTACCATCGTTTCCATTACCCTTCTGCTTCTTCCATGTTTGGTTATTCTGCTGGTTCCCATACTGAGTTTGTCGTTGCTTCCCATTTTTGTGTTGGCCCGATGAGTTCTTTGTCATATTCCCATTATTCCTCTGTTCTGTCTTAGTGTCTATTTTGGTCTGATCCTTAGACTTCTTGTGTGCCCAATAGTCCTGTTCATGTTCTCTAGCACATTCCACAGCCTTAGCATAAGTATCAATCATAAGGTTTCCGACAATATACCTTCGGTAATGGTCGTTCAAACCATCAATAAATCTTTGCCTTTTCTTTTCCTCGGTGGCAATTAAATCAGAGGCAAACATAGATAACCTTGTGAATTATATTTCATACTCTATCACAGTCATAGTACCCTGCCTTAATTCTAGAAATTCCCTCTCCTTAGCGATTCGAATGCTTCGTGGAAAATATTTATTGTCAAATAAATAGAGGAATTCATCCCATGACATTGTAGTAAGATCTCTACCTTGGGATACTGACATCCACCAACTATGGGCGTCACCCGTCAACTGGAAGGTTGCCAATCTCTGCTTAAAAACCCCAGTGCAGGTAGGCCCTATAACTCGAAATATCTTTTCCATATCATCTTTCCATTCATGTGCAACCAATGGATCAGTTGATGTCCCTGAGAATTCCTTCGGGCCCATCTTCCTAAATTGGTCAAACGTTCCTTTGTATGCTGCTTCTGGCCCCAGTAGTTGACCCTGCATTTGTTGATTCTGAATGTTCGGCAAAATTCGACTGGGTTGTCCACTCTGTTGTCCAAATTGTTGATTCATCACTGTAATAACTGTTTGGGTGATTAATTGAGCTAACTCTGTCATGTTCACCGTCACAACTTGCTGATTTACAGGTTGGTTAATTGGTGGTGCAGGGGAAGTTTCTCGGTTCGACTGATGATCATTCTCTGGTGCCTCGTTAACCGGTATCCTATTATCACAGCTTCCTACACTGCGACCGCCTCTCGCTCCTCTTCTTCTTCCTCTTCCTCGGATCATATTCCTAAGGAAGGAGAAACAAAACCGAGAAAAAAAAAATCATTTTAAATTAAAAACTCAAAAATAAAATAATTAAAATAAATACTCTTTTTTTTAGAGTACATCCAACATATGGATATACTCAACAAAAACGTCCTAGGTCCACTCCCCATGCCCCAAAAATATTCCGAACCAGGCGCTCTGATACCAACTGTAACGGCCCTGAATTTCTACATAAGCCCGGCCGGCACTTATACAAAAATAGGCCATTATTTTTTTTTTAAATAGAGGTACTAAACCCCCATCTGAATCTGAGAACACATCCCTATTAATAGTAGCATCGAACTCATGATTAAAAATAACAGGAAAAACTTGAATGAATATGAGTACTTCAAACCTTTAATAAAATTATTCATGCCTCAAACACGGCATTAAAAAATAAAAATATAATTTATCCAAAGATCAATTAAAAAGGAGTTAACCCCACAATTTATTCCCCACTATATCACCTCTACTGGTCTTTACCATAACAAAAGTACTTAAAATCAATATTAAAATCAATAAAACTAAATAGGAAGAGTGGTCCACCCACGATGCACAAAAGCAGCAGGTTCCCACCCGACAACTAACAGTCAAGCGTGCTGACCCGCTTGGTTCCTGTCCCCTGAAATTATTTACCACAGGAGTTAAACTCCAAACAAGTTCACAAGACTCTAAGTCAAGGTAATAATAGAAGTATAAGGTTGCATAAAAAGTAAGGGGAGGAAAGTCTAAAAACAAGAAGTGATCTACAATATTAACTTTCATCATGCAACAACAAAATATTTACTTACCACACTTTATTTTATACAAAGAATCTGGTGTCAACAACATAAGTCAAAAGTTATATTCAATTTCTTGTTAGATCGGCTGAGATTGGATCCACAATCTCGATTTACCAAGGATCATAGAATACGTGTCCCTTCCCATTGGTCCATCGCTTGAACAAATCGCCACGTGAACCTATCGTCTTATAATTATATATCTCGGGCGAACACATCTAACCGAATACACCTCTTAAAAGGTAGTTTTATATATATACGATTTTGGGATGCTTACACAAAACTCAGGGATTCAATGACTTAATTCTCTTACCAAATCCTTGATGAACCTCGCGTTAGCACTCAATACCCCTCTTACCGACAAATCAAAAACATGTGCAGGGTATTCATCCACAAACCCTTACAATTGTCTGAAACTTTTGTTACATAAATAACAAATTTTTGTCCAATCAAATGAGGTAGGTTGATGGGTCGAATCCAATCTGCAATATCAGTTCTAAATTTATTTTTACACAAATTCAGCATAGTGTATACTTATTTAACATGTGGATTTATGCTCTAGTATTTCTGCCACAAGTAAAACATAAGTTTCAACACATATATTCCCCATTATAATAACCAGAAATTAACCTTTCTTACAACAATCAGATTTAGATTATGATTTCAACACTTAGTATAGAAGACAAATTTTATAATCCAAAACAGGTAAAATTAATTAACTAGCAGATCCATAAGAAATTTCAATCAATTAACAGAATATATACTAATGATAAGTAAAATTAGACCCGTTCAAAAAGTAATACCTAATTTCAGTGTTGCCTAGTTGTAAATTTAGATTTTCACACTGCAGAACAAAATTTTTCCTTTGTACTTGTAAAATTACACTAACTAAGAGTCAAGAGAACTTGCCTCGCTCGATTGCCGATAAATCCAAAACGGTGTTAAGAGAACCCTATAATTTTTACCTCTTCAATTCTTCTCAAATCCTAAAACATGAATATGTTAAGAGAAACCTATTAACAAATAATAATAGAAGTAAGGAATAGAAGGAAGAGAAAGATGGTGAGGAAACTCACCATGAAAGTAGGCGAACTCACGTCTCTCTCTCTCTCTCCCTCTCTCTGTTACCCGTTTCTTTCTTTCTCCTAATTCCCTGTTTTTTTTTTAAACTCTACTCACAAGACAAGAGATCCATATCTTTTCCTTTAATTCTTTAAAATTCGGTCCACCCCATAGCTATAATCACTGGCCAGCTCATATGCACCCAGTGGGAATGGCTAAAACAATATATATATATTTTTTTTATCACTACACATGAGACTATAATGAGACCCATTTCTCTTTCTCTATAAGTGGGTCCATCCCACCTTATATCCATCACGCCAATACATGTGCATAATGAGAGTGACAAAAAAAAATATATATAAATATATTTTTTTTAAAAGAAATGGAACCCCCTCCCCAATACTAACAGATCATAACAAATGGGCGGGTCTCACTTACCACTAAACATTCCTTCTCTTTATAAAGTTATCAATTATTATAATTTTATCACTTATTAAAATTACAAATTACAACAAACCATACCCAACATTATTAATTATAAAATATTCCCACTAACAACTAACCATATAATACTTGTGTATATATATATATATATATATATATAAAGTGTGGCCCCTAGGCTCCCTCTCAAATTCATAAAGACCACAACCACTAATAATTCAAACTATAAAACACAAAATTAAATTTTTAGTTGCATAAGTTAGGGGTATTACAGATACTTTCTTGTATTTGTATTTATATTTTGTGTGTAGAAATTATACCAGGAATGTTGTTATTTGGTTTTAAGGCCCAAAAAATGAGCATCAAAATCCCCCGAGTGAGAGTGTGAGACGAGAACAGGGCAGGCTCAAGTGAACAAGAGTGAGAGAGGATGAAGAGCATAAGAGTGCTTTTGATGGGATGTGGAGGTGTTGGTAGACAGCTTCTTCAACATGTAGTCAGCTGTAGATCTCTTCATGCCAAACAGGTGAGTAGGCTTTGTTTCTTTCCCAAGAACAAGAATCTCCAACATCCCCATATGTATATATTGCTCAGAAGATTGAGAGAAATTAGGGTTTCCCTCTCATCTTTGTATTCCTTTCTGTTATTAATATTTGATTTCTCATGTATAATAAATAAGATCATTTTTTTTTCAATGCGGAAACAGGGATTGCGTTTGCGAGTCGTGGGAGTATGTGATAGTAAATCATTTCTCGTTGCATCCGATGTGTCTAAGATGGAACTAGATGATGCCTCGTTGATGGAAATTTGCCGGGTTAAATCGTCCGGTTCTTCTCTCTCTACTCTCAATAGTTCCGGTAATTGCCACCATTGTTACAATTAATGGGGTTCATCACATTATAGGTTGTAATCAAATGAGAAATGTCCTAGCCCTAGGCTGTCACTGCGTATTTCATTTATAAATTTGGACCTTCCTTTTGGTTGACTCCTATGGAGACCCTTTTATCACCCTACAAAATTTTACTTAATTCGCCCGAGAACAAGTAAAAGAAACCTTCTCCTGAATTCGCACTATTCATTTCTTCTAGATTTCTGCATCTCGAATGTGTATGTGACACAAACCCTTGGGTAGGACTTGCCCCTGAAAACCGGCTTGCAAAGGAAGGGTTCCCAAGAGCTCATATACCCACGACCAATCTCATACTTGGCTGATGTGGAATTGTAACAGTATGTTTCTTCTGTGATTCTTTAGTTAGATGAATGAGTTGTGATTAGCTTGCTCTGTACTCTCCCTTTAGTAGTATTTGTTAATGTAATCGAACAGGGATATTAAAGTCAGAACATTTTGGGTTCTTAAATTTGATTAGTTGACTTATCAAAGCAACTCATCATACCCTTTTTTTGTGTGTGTGCTGTGATTCAGGTGATAGCCAAATATTCACAAACATGGAATCAACGAGAAAAGTTTTAGATACTGCTACCCTTTTGGGCAGATCAACTGGTTTGTAGCATGTCCATGCTCAGGTGTTACTTTTTTATGTTTAATATGATGATTCACTCATATCCAATGTTTTAAAGTGTTACCTCTTATGGCATTTTCAACATTGGTCTTCGGAAAACTGAGAAGATTTTTTACTTTTAGTGAAAGTATTGGTTTTAGATAATTCACTTGGAATCTTCCTTAGGAGCTGTTCTAGTTGATGATACTTTTTTTTTTCTCTCTAAATTTTTCCGTTACAGGTTTGGTATTTGTTGATTGCTCTGCCAGTTCTGAGACCATTGGAGTTCTAACTCAGGTCGTTGACTTGGGTTGCTGCATTGTGCTTGCAAACAAGAAGCCTCTTACATCTTCACTGGTAACTATCTCTTGATGGGGTTTAACTTATCTAATATGAGAATTAATTTCGCATTTGCATATTTATCCTGAGAATTGCTACGCAATTCAAAAAAAGAATCTTTCTTGGCTACAGAAGTCCTATTCAGCCATTCAATTTTATCTGCCATATTTCATTCTGTCAAAGCACGTGTCTTGACATCTTTTTTTACTTTTTCAATTGACATTCTCTTAGAGCTTTCAACTTGCACCAAAGTGCATCTGTAAAACTTGTATTTAGTATTTACATTATGTGACATGAACTATAAGTCTATAACACGTAGTATTTCATCATTTCCCCCCTTTCCGCCTCTATTGTCTTTCTCTTTTTTCTTATTCTTTCTTTAGCATTTGCTTCCGTTAAGAACCCCTTCAAATCATAAGATATCTAGTAGAAAAATCATGTTACTGTCATGTATGCAGGAGGATTATGAGAAGTTGGTCTCACACCCACGACACATTCGACATGAATCAACTGTAAGTTACACCAGTATATGTTAATTGTTATGTCGAAGTAGTTCATTAATTTTTCATTGGTAGCTACAATTGATGGTTAGTTAATTACTGTTGAAAAAAGTGTCTCTTAGGAATCTACTCCTACATCGGCCAAGCATGTTAATTCTTTCCAGATTCTTACGTAAGGGAAGGGACTTATCATGTAACTAAGTTGTCTGCCTTATCTTAATAAACTAGGCCATTCATGTTTTATAACAGAGTACAACTTCTCCCCTCGAAGACTCACATTTCTAGATCTATCTGTGCTTATCCCCTAATTCCCTAATGGTTGCCCTTTGTGAATGTTTTACCTCCATTTGAGGAGTATATCATTTGTATCAAGGAATCTGAAAGTCCATGTGTCCCTACTAGAGATGGAACAGGCAATGGGGAGCATGTTTCATCCCGGTCTTGGGTTTGAGACCATAGTTTACTTTCGTCTATTTTCTCCTTTATTTCCTCTTCTCTCGAAAGTCTATCGTTTTGAAACCACTATAATGTAAGTGATTAGTTGATGATGTAACGTATCTTAAATATATGCCTATTATGCACTTGGCAGTCTGGTGTTTGTTTGCATTGCTCCTATACTAAGTTTTATCGAGTTCTATGAGTTTATGGGTTAATCTTGTTACTGTTTCTTTGGTTGGTTAACATGCTTGTCCCTTATTAAGAGTTTTAATTAATCAATTTTTGCATTTAGAAGAGTAAGCAATAAGCATCTGACTCAATCCGTGGAACTTTATATTGCTTCTACTCTACCTCTTCCGTTTTACAATATAAATAAGTGGAGATCTTTTCATTAAAAGTTAGTTAGTATCTCAAGATGATTCTTCCCATTGGGCAAGGGATGAAGGGAAAGGAGAAAGATGAAATAAATAATAATGAAGGTACTATTGAGTATTGAATGTAAATAAAGTGAACATCACTAGGGTTTGCTCTTTACTCAATATACAAAGAAGAAGTATGAAGCATCAAGTATTTTATATAGGATTCACGGGGTTTCGGAAAACAGGCATGTAAGTGATACGTAAACTTAATCTTGTAATTAACTCCTTTTGGAAATGATTGGCTGTCTCTCTCTTTCACATCTTCAATTTCTTAATTATCTAAATTGTCTGTCATTAGGTACCAAAATATTTTGGGCTTTTGGATGTGTTAAATGGTGAGGCTATATGTTGTTGGAGATTCGGCTGTCTCACTAAACCTAATCATTCTCTTTCTAGAATTTATCAATATTCATGATTACATGCTTTGTAAACTATCAATATTCATGATTACATGTGTATATCTTTTCTTCAATATCTCAGCACTGCAAACTTATCTATAGTGAAAGAATTTGGTCTTACTCCATATGGGAACTTTGTTTATCATGGTAGGTTGGTGCTGGCCTTCCGGTGATAACTTCTTTAAATCGCATACTTGCATCGGGAGACCCCATTCATCGTACTATTGGGAGTTTAAGTGGTACCATATAGTTGAAGGAATCTATCCTATAATTTTGTTGGTGGATTATATATCTTGTGTTTGCTTGCATTTTGACATCTATATTGATTCTATGGTTCATTTTTATGGATTCTTGTTACAGGCACGTTAGGATATGTAATGAGCGAAGTGGGAGATGGAAAGCAATTCAGCGAAGTTGTTAAAGCAGCTAAATGCCTTGGATATACTGAACCAGGTTGACTTAAATTGCAGTTTTTTAGTAGATCCAAAACATTCTTTGCCAATGAAACTTAATTGGGTGTGTTATGCGACTTATGTTACCTTTATGAGGTTAGATATATATGCCGGTCTAACTTCTTTGAGTTTTGTTCCTTCCTCTTTTCCTCCCTCTTGTATGTCTACATTTATTATTCATGCAAAGGAAATAAGAGTACTGGGTCAATAGGTAGTAATCGACTATATGATATATTATGTAACAATGATACGGGTACGTTTGTGATGGAGACTGGTATGAGGTGTTGGACACGGTATTACACCTGTAGAAAGAGACTGGATCTCCTCAATTGTGTCGATAGCCGGTAACCTGCTAGACAAAGAAAACCTTGAGGTTATTCCTTTCGATAGAGGGAGGGGAATCTTCTTTGCCCAATCAAGTGATGAAGCTAATCAAATATGTCAAAGGGACCTGGTGCAAGGATGCGGATTCCGACTTGAAATGAGAAGGTGGTGGCCGGCGATCAACATCAGAGGCTTTGAACCATCCTACCCGGAACCCCTGTGGCTGAAAATCCATGGTCTACCGTTCCATTTGTGGATCGAGGAATCGTTCCAGGCTATCGTCCAACCGTTCGAAAAGTTGCTGGAAATCCATCCAGACTCTATGCAAACTAATGATCTTACGGAGGCCCTAATTTGTGTATTTCCGAGGGGTGATACTGACATCCCCCGGCGACTCCCATTCAAAGACTGCAAGGAAAAATTCTATGTCGAAATCGAGATCGTCGACGAAATCCAGTCGAGGAGGCTAAGTCGTGGAACGGAAGGGAGTATTCAGCTAACACATACCCAATCGGCAACTGCAAACCGACCGAACACGAACTTTCCGACGAGAAGGGAAGATAGCAGGGAGGAGATGACAGATCACGGGCATGAGAACGGTCAGCGGGGGCCCCACAGGACTGAGGTGTCTACATCCCAGAGAGTCGTGGAGTTAAGAACGGGTACGACAAGGAGGGAAGTCAACAGAGATGAGGTGACGGATCACAGGCAGGAAAATGGTCAGAGGGGGCCCCATAGGGCTGAAATGTCTACATCCCAGAGAGCCGTTGGGATAGAGACGGGTCCATCAAAGACAGCTGTTGATATTCAGGTTCAGGCAGAGCCAGCTGTCAGCTCAATGGTAGCTGGGGTAGTAAACAATCCCAACACGTGTAGAACGACAAATAACAATACTGGGCAGGGAGATATTGTGGGCCCAATGGGTTGCCAAATTACACAAGTACAACAAACTTATGGGCCTGTGGTGGTTAGACAAGAATGGCGCAGAAAGGAGCCCAACCAAGTGGGGAGTGCAGAAGTGTCTGGGCCCAACAAAGGAAAACAAATCGCTGCACATAAGGCGGGTAGGAATGGAAACAGGAAGTCGGGTATTACGACGAGCAGAAACGCAAGGCGGCAGGTCAGATTCTATAAAGGAAATGAGGAGGAACCTCCAGCATCCCCGTCATCGGAATCGTCAGAATCGTGCCCATGGTGCACGCTGGAAGAGAGAATACCCAAAAGTCGATTCAACAGGGATAATATGACGTACGGAGAGACTTCTGGCCGCAGTTCAACACAGTAGGATAACCAAGGCAAGAACAGAGTCAGTCCGACTAAAGCGAGATCGGTGGCGGAAGAAACCAACGACACCTTCTTCTCAATTTCACCTCGACAAAGCTCTCTTGAAACGCCGAACAGAATTTTTTCGAATATCCTAGCAGAGGGCTTTGGCATTACAGATGTTGTTCAAAACCAATCGAAGGATATGGAGGTGGCGGAAGACAGGGCGGGGACTTTAACCCTCGCAACGCAACCGGACGACTTTCTACAAACTCAAAACCTCTCTCCCTTTGGTTCTATTATCCCAATTCCTCCAATTGGCTCAAATTTCTCCGTGTTTCCCTTGCAGGTCCAGAGCACCCCAAGGAGAGAGAAGTACGATGAGAGAGACAATATCCAATACGAGGTGCAACAATCCGATGAAGAGGACGAAAACAGAACAGTTTTTTCGGAAGATACGATAGTCCCGTGCTCAATAGAGGAAATTAATGAAGAGGATATCGGGGGTATCGAGCTAGAGATGGGCTTGGAAGGCAATCTACCTAATATTAAGTCGGACCAGCTGGTACCAGCCGAGGCGATAGGGTTCAAACAGAGATGTAATGAGCTAGTAAGAGAGAACGTTGAGGAATTCACAGGAATGGGCCCAGTGACGCAGAATAAGGCCAGATTAGATTGTAACCAATATCAGCATACAGAGAATGCAAGAAACGTCAAGGAGACAAGGTCGGAGGAGACGGTCTTATTGTCAAGGGCACAATTTTTAGTGCTTGCTTTGGTAGCTGGGACAAGTTTTGAAGGACACACAAATCAATTCCTGTCCTTAATGGAGAAAATCAGATCATGAAATAGAGAGTCAGGTGCATGGATGCCAGAGATAGCAAGGGAAGTGCAGAAACAACAGAAAATGCAAAGAGAAGCACACAAATTGGAGTGGAATCTGAAGGAAGGAGGAGGAACATCTAGGCGAGGGAACCGCAAGGTTACATCATGAAGCCACAAATTATCTCTTGGAATGTAAAGGGTTTGGGACAGGCGGACAAAAGGATAGTTATTAAGGACGTAATAAGACGGTGGAAGGCTAATGTGGTAATCCTACAAGAGACTAAGATTCAAGATACAGATCGGAGAATAGTTAGGGAGGTATGGGGAACCAATCAATTTGATTTTGTGGCGCTACCTGCTGAAGGAACAAAGGGAGGGATTTGGATAATATGGGACACGAAGGTTATGGAAATTGAAGACCAGAACCAAGGATTATTTTCGATATCAGTCAAATGTCGATCGCTGGAAGACGGATTTAATTGGGTCTTGACAGGAGTTTACGGTCCATCAGTGAAGGAATCGAGAGGAAAGCTCTGGGAAGAGTTGAAAAGTATAGGATCCCTATGGGACGAACCGTGGTGCATTGGGGGAGACTTCAATGTAATCAGATTTACAGATGAAAAGAAGGGGGGCTCTAAACTTACAAAAAGTATGCGTGATTTTGCGGACTTCATCAACCAGTTCAACCTGCTAGATCTACCCTTAGAAGGGGCCCAGTTCACATGGTCAAACCATCAGGACAATCCTATTATGAGCAGAATTGATAGGTTCCTAATTAACTCAAGATGGGAGGGCAAATATATGGGTGTAATTCAAAAGGCACTGCCTAAACCCACATCGGATCATACTCATCCTACTAGATGGGGGTGGGATTGCATGGGGCCCCCTGCCCTTTCGCTTTGAACTTAGCTGGTTCGAGGAATGGAAAGCAAAAACCCTGGGTAGACTCGATAAAAAGGCTATGAATCTCCTAAAAGTTATAGAAGACATTGATGTGAAAGAAGGTGATGGGTCCCTTGATGAGCATGATATCACTCGGAGGGAGGACGCCAAGGCTGAGTACCTAAAGATAAAGAGAATGGAGGCCATAAGCTGGAAACAGAAATCCAGAGTACGAGAGGTCGAGGCAGATGATAGAAATACAGCCTACTTCCACAGAAAAGCCAATGCCAGACGCAGAGCAAACTTTATATCCAAAATTACAGTGGAAGGTAGACAAGCAGAAGGGAAAAATGAGATCATTCAGCAAATCAGATCATATTATATGAAATTGTACTCCGAGGAGGAACAGTGGAGACCGAGACTAGACGGTCTACATTTTGACAAAATAACAAAGGATCAGTGTGATGATTTAGAAAAAACATTCGAGGAAGACGAAATTGAAGCCGCGGTAAGAGGACTTGGGGGTGACAGAGCACCGGGACCGGACAGCTACCCAATTACCTTTTTCCGACGATGCTGGCACTTTTTGGGGGAGGAAGTAGTAGAAGTGGCTCGCTATTTCCATAGATATGAATTTTTGGATTGGCGACTGAATACCACATTCCTGGTGATGATACCAAAGAAAGAGGGGGCAGAGAACATCAAAGATTACAGACCGATAAGCCTACTGGGAAGTGTGTATAAGATAATAGCTAGAGTCATGGCTGATCGGCTGAAAGGAGTTTTAGACTCAATCATCTCCGATACACAGGGTGCATTTATCCAAGGTAGACAGATCCTAGATGGGGTATTGATAGCCAACGAGTGCATCGACTCACAAAGGAAAAGAAGGATCCGGGAATCCTATTCAAAACGGATATTGAGAAAGCATATGACCATGTGAATTGGAAGTTCGTGGACTACTTACTAGATAGAATGGGATTTGGAGAGAAGTGGAGGAGATGGGTGGAGGTTTGCTTATCAACGGTGAATTACTCAGTAATGATAAACGGAGAATCCACAAAACATTTTAACAGCTCACGTGGAATAAGACAAGGCGACCCGCTCTCACCACTACTATTCTTACTGGTTATGGAGGCCCTAAGTAGAATGATGAGACAAATGACCACCCTAGAGTACCTATCGAGCTTTCAAGTATCACCATCAGCCCCAACTATTACACACCTACAATTTGCTGATGACACTCTATTCTTTTTGTAGGCAAAGGAGGACCATGCGCTGGCGCTACAGGGGTTGCTATGGTGCTTTGCGATGGTTTCGGGGCTGCGTATAAACTTCACCAAAAGCTCAGTGTATGGGGTCAGGCAAGAAGTGGATATCCAAAAATTTGCACGGATTTTCGGTTGTTCAGTGGGAAGATTACCAACATCTTACTTGGGCATGCCACTCGGTGCACATTATAGATCCCAAGCTATCTGGGACCAGGTGCTGGAAAGAATTGGGGTGCGTTTGGCGAAATGGAAGATATGCCTTTTATCCAAGGCCGGACGGCTCACCTTAATTATAAGTTGTTTGGCAAGTTTGCCTATTTACTATATGTCTCTGTTCACTATACCGATGGCAATTGCAAAGAAAATTGAGAAGACGATGCGAGACTTTCTGTGGGGATCAACGGAGGAATGTAGGAAGCTACACAACGTGGCATGGGAGGAAGTAAGTAAACCAAAAGGGGTGGGCGGCCTAGGAATCCAGAGGATCAAAAGTATGAATGTGGCTTTACTTGGGAAATGGCTATGGCGTTTCGGGAATGAGGGGTCGAGACTATGGAGACAGATTATTGATGCCAAATATGGAGCCGTGATTAACGGATTGGAGCCTAAGCCAGTAACAGAAGCATACGGATCCTCAGTATGGAGAGGCATAACAAATGTTTGGCCCGAATATAAGAGGAATACAGCATTCAAAGTGAATAACGGATATGTTATCAGATTCTGGACCGACAATTGGTTGGGTAGCGCCCCTCTCAAATCCATATTCCCTACAATATACTCCATATCCTCAGCAAAATTGGCGACAATTCAGGAAATGAGGGTGGAAGACGATGGAAGTTCGGGATGGGACTTTCAATTCAGACGGAATATCAATGACTGGGAGCTTGACGAACTATCAAACATGTTGGAAGAATTGGAACCAGTGAGGCTGTGTACAGAGATAGGAGATCAGGTGATCTGGAAAACAGGGACAGATGGAATGTTTTCAGTATCCTCCTTCTATGAGCTATTACTAGGAGTACGGCAAAGTAACAACCCAGTATACATGACCATTTGGAAAGCCCCAATACCATACAGGGTGAGCTTCTTCACTTGGGAGGCAAGTCTACATAAAATCCATACACAAGATAGACTCCAAAGGTGCGGAATAACGACTGTAAATAGGTGTCCAATGTGCAAGGCAGATCTGGAGTCAGCACACCACTTACTCTTCACGTGCAACTTTGCCT